>JADBJO010008074.1:79668-101865 GCA_016801955.1 Conus betulinus | reverse complement strand
GTAATAATTAACAAAAAATTCTAGCTCAGAAACTACAAAGATATAAAATGAAAAATATATATGATTTTTGAAGGAAATTGAATGGAGATTTTGAATCTGGGCTTCTTTTTGTTTTAATTTTGATCATAAAAAAATATTTAGGCATTTAGATTTGGATAGATTTTTTTGCACAATCAAAAACATATGTATTTACCACTACAGCTTCACATCCAAAAAAGAACACAAAGCAAAAAAAGTTGAAAATAAAGTTTGTATTGTCACACTACACCTGTAAATGAAAGTAAAAAACAGTCTAGAAGTCTATCCAGACGCTCACACCTCATGCAGACAGGTCAGTTCACGACCACGCCCCCCTCCCCCCACCACGCCCCCTTGCTGGACTTCAACCCTCTCTTCACTCCTCCTCTCTTCCCCTACCTTTCCTGCTGCCCGTGTCACGCGCGCGAGCAGGCCGCGCTCCCCTCTCGCGCTGACTAACACGTCGCTGGCCACTCGCACACAGTGCAGAGTACACACTAGGCTAGCTCGTTCGACGTTGGTAACCAGTCAGCTGAACACACTCTTGAGATCGCACAGCACGACTCAATAACTGACGAATATGGTCGGCAATTCCATCACTATCATCATCTCACCTTCATGCTCGAGTGAGTCGCTGAATAAAAGATTATTATCTTTGTCAAAATGATTAGCAGAGCCCGCTCAGCTGTGTAAGTACGTTGATTTGGTCGCTACGCTCGTCGAAGGTTGCGCCGCCATCTTTGCAAGCGAGACAAAGCGCTGGCTGGTCATCCAGTCAGTGATGAGAAAAAATGGTCTTTCCCCTCACGTGTGTCATTTGCATATCATTTAATACTGCAGACATATAAGGCTTACTACGCACACTCTATTTCAGTCCTTTGATAGGAATAGTAACGAATGAAAATTCAAGAAAAATGCATGACGTCAGTGGACGGCCCATAGGCACTGGAAGTACATTTTTACTACGGCGTCAGCTGACGGCTTAATGGTTCTGGAGCAGAAGCAGACGCAGACGCAGCAACAGTCAGATGTGCTTGACAGCAATGCAAACAAGCCATCTTGACATTTAGACCACATTAAATCTCATAATACCCAGCCTGACTCAAGATTTGATCTATTTCATAGACCAGTAAACAGAGGAGCAACAGTCAATAAACTGTGAGCAATGACCATACCATATTTGTCACCTGCAGCGCGGCGGCTGTCACACTGAGAGCATTCCTCAGCACAGGTTCAAGACCAGCCCTGCCAGGGGAAAGGGCAAGGCAGAGTTCATGCCTCCAAGCCCCCAGCCTCTTCCTCGCCCCCCACCCAGGTCAAAGGGCTTTCCCTTCCTCGTCCACTGGCGCCCCTGATGGCTCGACCTGTAGCAAATGACAGACCTCTGAAAGTAACTGATTCTCTGAACTGCCGTGACCAGTCCATGATTTCAGAGACCTACACAGAGGTTCACAGCAAATACAACTTGCACCACCCTTAGGAGACTTAGTGCAAACATGCCTCTTAAACTGGAACTCAGTTTCCAAGGAGGCAAAACAATACAAACCAAATAACACTCCCCTTACACACACACACACTTTAGAGCAAACCTGCCCACAAATGGGCTAAATATTAAAGCCACAAGTACAGCATCCACACATACATGTACACATCTATACAAACATACACCATGAGGTTACAGTGAAAAGGCAGGAATCAACAAGTCGGTCTGAATATGTAATGAATTCATCAACACCTACAACGTCCACTCCATTCAGCTTTATCAAGTTTATATATAATTTGTATAATTTTAAATCATTATCAAACATGTTCCCTTATGTAAATGCAGAATCCTGAATGAATAATATGCACACACACACACACACAACACACACACACACACACACACACACACACACACACACACACACACACACACACACACTATGGATTGTAGATTAAAACACTCATTTGGCATACAGTCCTTAACAGTTATTTCTGACAGGCAGATTGAGCAGAGATACAGTGAAAATTACTGTCTGCTGGAGCAATACTTTTCTTTTTCATGTAAGTATGGATGTAACAAAACATTTCTCGTTTTGTTGTTTGTTGTTGTTTTTTTGGGGGGGTGGGGGGTGGGGGGTGGGTTTCATCTTCCATGCCACTCTGTGGTATGACACCTTCGCCGTTCACTGTGGCTCCCCATCCTCAACCACAGTCTGACTTGTGGCACCACAGCCCCAGCACCAGCACTTCACTGGGAGCAATGTCAAGTCATCATGAGGCAACCCACCACAGGGAACAATGCACTGTCACTGCTGTCGAGTCATTTTGTGGTGTTCAGTGGTGCCTGTTCTAATCCAGCTTATGCAGGACACCACCTGTAAGACCCATACTAACATGTGTTAGTCGCAGAGCCAGCCTGAGGTCTCCCTCCAGAAGGTGCCACCACGTCTGTCCAACAACAGGCCCCATGATTCTGAATTCAGTGACCCCGACAGAACCTCACCAAATGAACAGACATAGTGAGGAAATCAAAATCGAGGTCACCATGACAGCAGGGCATGAAGGACCACATAATTTGTTATATGCTGATTGATGAGAACAAAGCAGATAAAGATGACGCTATGATTTCCATTCTGGTCTGAAACTGCATGAAAGGCTATACTGTATGCTTACTTTCATAATATATCCTGCCATCAAGCAGGCCCAAGAAATGCAGACACCTGCAGTGTTGGTCAGGAAATTTGAGCAACACTCTCAGTCAGAGATGCATGAATCAAGTCGATGAAACTCAACTGTGTGGTTCCTGTCCTCCCAGCTGAGCCCATAGCAAACACAACACTCAACTCTGGGCAGGAGCCTGTCACTGGCTACAAAATCCCACAATGGGAATCAAATCCATGACCTCCTGACAAGGTATTCACAACACTAATCACTTCATCACCATGGCTGGCTGTTACCTGGCATTTAGTTTTCATCTCTTGATTGGTATTTTGATTCATTTTGCTTATCATTTTACTGAGTTTTAAAAAGGTCAAAACAGTTACTTCCACTTATTTTGCCAAGTCTAGGGACAACTATCAGATACAAGGTCACTTTTAAATACTGCATTATGAACTCATTTTTCTTCTGCAAAAAGAAGTAAACACATCAATGTTGTGGTCAGTTTCCAGCCTACTTCTCATCAGTTATGCATTTCAAGTTTCATTTTTGTCATTGCTGGTGGCAAGGTGGAGCAAACAAAGGAGATGAGGGAGGCAACATTTCTTTCATTGTGAACACATGGATCGCTGGTCTTTTCAGTTTGTTACGTGCAGATGATTCCATTCACACACTGATTCAGGATGTTGTCGGGATTTTCATTTAAACTGAGGAATATTTTGTGCCGGATTTATACTTAAATCTGGAAAGTACTGGATCACTAAAATCTGCCAAAACTTTTAAAAATCATAGCTGAAAAAACAAATGATAAATTTTTTCAGTTATGAACATACATAACTGGATTGACAGATATTCTTAGGAATGCTTAAAAGTTTTAAAACTGCTTTTCTAATAATCATAACTGTAGCAATGATAACTAGCAGACGACATCGAGACCATTTACATGTATTGCGCATGTGCCATGACACATAAATGTATTACCCATAACTCCCGGCAACTGTGGTTCTTCCTAGTTACAAGTACACAACGTACAGCACGAAATGAAGTCTGTCATTTACTTAAGCTTGAATGCGTGAATCTGTTATTGTTGAACTCGCCACATACTACATGGTGGCAGCGAACGAGGATTAACTGTAAGTACATGAACATTTTACTAAACGGAGAGCAATGAGGAACTTCGTTTATTGACCAACGATTCGCCGGATTCTGGATGCTTCGTGCCGACAGCCTCTAACGGTTAACCAACCTTAACTCAAACTCGTGGCGGATGTTTTGTTGGAAACTGGCATGCGGACCAGTGTTGACTTATATGGGACAGTTTCCTGTGTAATCAGCATACTAATTAATTCATTCAAGGGAGCGGTATAATCTAACAGTAAAAGAAAACAAACAAGATTCCTGAAATCAAAAAATGGACCATTCTATGCCACGCATGGACTGGATATCAGACAACCTGTCTGATGCGTTCAAAATATTTGAACAAAGAATTAAATTATATTTGAAAGCAAAGAAAATCACTGACAAGGAGGAGATAGTAACTCACATACTCCTACAAGTGGGAGAGGAAGGCCTACGGCGATACAATGCCTGGACTTTAACCGATGGTGAGAAAAAAGACCCAGAGATTATCCTCCAGAAATTCAAAGAACAGCTTGAGCCAGCAGAAAATTTCCGTGTGAGTAGACTAAAACTCATGGGACTCCGACAAGCAAGCAGAGAATCCTTAGATGATTTTGTAAACAGAGCAAAGTTGCAAGCTAAGAAATGCGACTTTCGAGAAGGAGAAGAAGATGAGCGCATCCTTGAACTGATAACAGCAGGAACACCTGATGATGACTTCAGAAAAAGCTATTCTCTCCAAAGACAAAAACTTCAAATTGAAAGATGCACTCGTATTAGGCAGAACGTATGAAGCCACAACAGCACATGTAAAACAGTTACATGACATGCAACAAAAAGAAATGGAGGTAGATGGAATACAAAACCCGTATGCTGCATGCAACAATTGTGGAGGTAGACACAAACCGAGAACATGCCCAGCATTTGGAACAAAATGTAATAAATGTGGGAAACTCAACCACTGGGCAAAAGCATGTAGATCAGGAATGAGAGAAGCCTACAAAAGACAACACAGAGGTGGACAACAAGAGAGAAGGTTGCAGCGAAAAGTTCATGATGTGGAGCACAATGATGAACTTGCAGAAGATTTTGGAATGCTATCATTCAATGACATACAAATATCCTCTGTGAAGTCAAGATTGAGGCTTTCGTCACACTCAATGTAAAGTTGTCATCTCGTCCTGGTGTCCATAATCTTGGCCTAAAAGTGGACACTGGCGCTCAAGGGAATACCCTTCCACTCAGGCTATTTAAGCAAATGTTTCCTGATCGCACCACAAAAGATGGAAAACCTGTAAGGGAAATCGCAAGAACAGCGAGCCAGGTGAGATTGACAGCCTATAACGGGACTAGCATACCGTGCTATGGTATTACTTCGATACCCTGTCAATTCAAAACATCTGCATGGGAACAAACAAAATTCTACATTGTGAATGTTGCGGGCCCTGCAGTAATTGGCCTTCCATCGTGTGAAAGTCTGAAAGTGGTGACAATGAACTGCAATGTCAATGCTAAATGCATTGATCAGCACAGTATGAATGACAACCATCAAGATATCAACAATGTGAATGATCTCATACAACAATACCCAGGACAGTTTGACAAAATAGGAGAATTTCCTGGGGAAGTCAAACTTTTCACGGACCCTGATGTTCAGCCACATATTGATGCCCCTCGAAAAACTCCAATTGCACTCAAAGACGCCATCAACTCAAAGCCAAGCTGGACCAAATGGAACAGGATGGTGTCATCAGAAAAGTGACAGAACCCACTGATTGGGTTTCCAGCCTTGCATACTCCCATAGAAAAGCGGAGAGATACGCATCTGTCTGGACCCAAGACATCTGAAATAAAGCCCTCAAACGACCCCATCACAAAGTTCCTACAACAGAAGAACTGACTCACCTGTTGAGAGGAGCCAAAGTGTTCTCAAAACTTGATGCTAAATCAGGACACTGGGCTGTAAAACTGGACAAAGAATCACAGCTGCTAACAACATTCCAGTCACCTTTTGGAAGGTACTGTTTCCAAAGACTTCCCTTTGGACTATCGGTGTCTCAAGACATTTTTCAGCTAAAAATGGACCAGATCCTGGACCAAGTTGAAGGAGCTGTTGGCATAACGGATGACATTGTTGTTTATGCAACATCAGATGAAGAACATGAGAAAGTCATTCGAAACTTGATGGAGGTTGCAAAAAAGAGTGGGTCTAATGTTCAACTCAGAAAAATGTGACATTAAAACTGACTCTATCACATTCTTTGGCATGAAATATACAGCCAACGGTGTGCTTCCAGATCCAGATAAAGTCAATGACTTGAAAAACATGCAATCACCCACTTCAAAAAAAGGAACTACAAGAGTTCTTAGGCTTCATTCAATATCTCTCACCCTTCATCGAGAACCTCGCTGAGAAGTCTTCAATGTTACGCGCGCTTCTCAAAGAAGATGCAGCATTCTTATGGGAGACACATCATGAAGACTGTTTTCAGAAACTGAAACAAACAATATCTGAAGAGTCGACATTACAGTATTTCGACACTCAAATGGAACCCATTCTTCAGGTTGATGCTAGCATCAAAGGACTTGGAGCAAGCGTCACACAAGGCGGACTACCAGTTGCCTATGCCTCGAAGTCGCTGTCTGACACGGAAACGCGATACGCATGCATAGAACGGGAAATGCTAGCAATCGTCTACGGTGTACAGAGATTTCATACGTACCTCTATGGTCGGAAATTCATGATACTGACTGATCACAAACCCCTTGTGATGATTTTCCAAAAACCACTAACTCAGGCACCACCACGGCTGCAACGGATGATGCTAAAACTGCAAGGATATCAGTTTGAGGTGAAATACAAACCAGGCAAAGAATGACATTAGCTGACACTCTATCAAGATTGCCAAATAAGAAAAACAGTGAAACAATAGATCTGGATGTGAGAGTAGATATTGTTGGATTTTTCTCAAGAACGCATCAAAACTATCAGAGAAGAAACCAAAGCTGATCCTGCTCTCATTGCCCTAGCAGAGATGATTATCAGTGGATGGCCTGAAAACATCAAGGATGTTCCTGAGAATATCCGGACCTATTGGGCGTTCAGGGATGAAATATCCATAGAAAATGGACTCATTTTGAAAGGATCTAGAATAATCATTCCAGTCAGTCAGAAGGAAGTTATTCTTGACCAACTGCACTATGCACATCAGGGTGTAGAAAAGACCACCCTGAGAGCCAAAGGGTCAGTATACTGGAACAACATCAATAAAGACATTGAGTCCCTCATCAAGAGATGTCCTATATGCCAGGAACATCAACCATCTCAGCGCAAAAAGAGGAAATGATTCCACATGAAATACCCCAACGACCTTGGGAAACTCTTGGAGCAGATCTCTTTCATTTTGAGGGATCAGAATACCTGTTAGTTGCTGACTACTACAGCAAATACTTCATAGTCCGCAAACTTGGACAGGACACTGGGAGTAGCGTGATAGTCAAGGCTATGAGGCAAATATTTGCTGAACATGGAAATTCCATCAAAAGTCATGAGTGACAATGGACCTCAGTTTAGTGCTGAGGCATTTGCCCGTTTTGCAAAACAATGGAACTTTGTCCACGTCACCTCTTCACCCCGATACCCAAGATCCAACGGATTTATTGAGCGTCATGTCAAGACCGTGAAAGATACATTAGCCAAGTCTATTGAGGCCAACACTGACCCTGAACTCGCATTGCTTTGCCTCAGGACAACACCCATTTCTGCACATCTTCCAAGCTCCATTGAAATTATGACTGGCAGAAAAGCAAAAGCGAACCTTCCCACCAGTCTTGCCCACAAAAACCACAACATTAGACCATGAAAGGATTCATGAAGAACTACAGCGTCGACAAGAAAACCAAAAGAGAGATACTTTGACAAATCAGCCACTTACCTGCCTCCACTCATTCCCGGGCAGAAAATCCGTGTCCAGAACAACAAAGGAAAATGGAAAGAGGGAACTGTTGTCAGGAAATGCACAGAGCCAAGGTCTTTTTTGTGATTGAGAAACCCACAGGACAATTGATGAGGCGAAATCGACTCCACATACGTCAGATTCCTCAGAGTGTCCAGTTCAAGAAAAAGAACCTCAGGAGGCTGAAAAAACAACCAGTCAAATACCCACTCCAGTGAACCCACTACCACCACCCCCCACATTTAACAGTGACCCTTGTATAAGCCCACCATCACCAGTCACTCCACCACCAAAACAACTACCCCAAATCACAAGAACCACATGAGGACAGGCATTCTGAAAAATCATACACTACCAGAAGTGGTCGACTTGTGCGACCACCAAAAAACTGAGCTTATAGAAATTCCCAATGATACTTGGATCTGTCCTTATAATTTATTGAAATTTCTTAATTTGCTTAAGTGTGTGAAAACAAGTTCAGAGACTCGGGTGAAAGACCCCGCTCCTCTATGAATATAAAGTTAAATTCAGAGACTCGGGTGAAAGACCCTGCTCCTCTGTGAATATATGATATGGTAATATGCACAAAATAATTTTTATCAATATAGACGTACATTGATAAAAGTAGTCCCAGGTCCGGTTTCTTTCTTTTTTTTTTTTTTTTTTAAGAGGGGAGATGTAGCAATGACATCGAGACCATTTACATGTATTGCGCATGTGCCATGACACATAAATGTATTACCCATAACTCCCGGCAACTGTGGTTCTTCCTAGTTACAAGTACACAACGTACAGCACGAAATGAAGTCTGTCATTTACTTAGCTTGAATGCGTGAATCTGTTATTGTTGAACTCGCCACATACTACAATAACAACAACAATAACAAGCACATTTCTGTAACACGTTATTGAGAGCATATGTTTTATATGCTTTATAAAAAAAAAAAGAACAAGAAAAATCAAGTTATCAGGCTTCATCCTCTTTGACCACTGCCCCTTTCCCCTCCCTCTCCCCTCCCACCGATTCCCTTCTCTGTCATTTGTCTGTTAAATGTACTACAATTTGTTTACATTAGAAAATTTCAAAATGACTATATTTCTGGTTAAGTCTATTATTTGGTTCATTGTATTATAATTCATTTTTGTTCTATTTCAAAATGACTACATTCCCCTTAAGTTATTAACAAAGTCATTTGTTTTGTTGAATTCAAGCTGCAGTAAACTTGATGTTAAATATCTTTCTCATTACCATGTTATTTTCTAACCTTCTGTAATGGTGTACACTGTCCATTCAATGTGTGGACCACAGAATAAGAAAACTTCAAAATCGCTTCATAATCTTGCGTAGTTATGAACAAAGTCACTCACTTCTTTGTCTTCGATCCTTTCACTGCCTCATTCATGAAGTGCTGTGACTTCACGGTCATATTTTTAATCTCATAACAGAATGATAGAAATTCATATAGTAAAGCTGGCAACTCTTTAATGGACTAGCTTGGGTACTAATAAGCAGCATTTAATTCCCTTGTTGACTGTTGTTGCCACTGGAAACAGGGCTGGACACAATCATAGTTTTGTCTGGCAGTGAAAGGGTTGTCTAATAATGAAAGGTTTAAGCCAAGGGAGGGAAGTTTTCGAACATGTTGCTCTTAAACCTTAGCAAAGTTAATTATTCTCTCTGCATTTCATGTGTGCACTTTACTAAAATATCTCCCAAATATTCAAAATTACCCAGTCAGTGTTCATGTGAAGTTATCCTTGCACAAACAATAAAGAAACAATCACTTTAACATCCTAGCAATAATACATGCACACTTCCACTAACCTCTTCCTTGACCATGTTTGGAAAATTGACTGTGACCTTTTTCTGACTTTGTCCATGACCTCGTTTCTGGGCCTGAGCCTGATCCCCCTGTCGCTGCTGTTTGAGCTTTTTGGCATGGCCCTGGCCAGAAAGATGCTGCTGGAACTGTACTGAGGAGTTCAGAGTCACTTGACACACGTCACACACACCATGGACATGACGACAGCCTTCACTGGTCAGCTACACCCAGCTTGTCTATAAACATCTGTGTACAGCAAACAGCCCTGCTATAATAACCATTGAATCAATGCAACAACAAAAGACAAACAACGAAAATGATGTCAACAAGTTGAGCAAGGCAGCAAGGAAACAGGCATATTACCCTCTCCTTTAACCACAAAATAACTTATCACCTACCCTCCCCCCCCCCTTCCCCCCCAAAGAAAAACAATGAACCAAAAAAGCATCACTGGTTATATAAAGTGCAGGAAGTTTCAGACAGTGTCAGTTGCTACTCACATCCTTAGGATGACTACCATATGTGTGTGTGTGTGTGTGTGTGTGTGTGTGTGTGTGTGTGTGTGTGTGTGTGTGTACAAAAAAATCTTTCAGATCGACAAGACGATAGCAACATGTCGTCAGGTTATCATTACTGTGGTGTGGTGGACAATGTCACAAATGGCATGTTGATCAGGCTCGAGTCCCATCAGAGACATTGACTTGTGGGATGTTTTGGCCTCCACTGGCTTCTGCTCCAAGCTCAGCGTGCTGTGGGCTCAGATAGAACATGGCCTAGTTTTATCCATAGTTATTAGTAAAGGATGTCTCTGATCTTATCATTCACATTTCCTGACCAACACTGCCGCTGTCTGTACCTCCCTGACCTCAATGGCACTGGGATGTAGAGTACAAACTGTTCCCTGCAGTCTCTAAACCAAATGGAACTCTATAGAATCGTCTTCCAGTACAAACTGTTTCATGTAGCCTCTAACCCAAATGGAACTCTATAACATCACCTTTCATTGCTATCAAGTATCATCCTCACTCAGTCACTGATCAACAGGAACCCTCTTACTTTCATGACTGGCAGAGCCAGAACTGTTTTGGACTGCTGCTAAATGTCATATGGCGAGTATATGTGAACATGACTGGAGGAGGGGTGTGGGCATGCAAACAGACACTGAAGGAGAACAAGTTTTTTATTTTCTCATCTTTTGTCTCCAGTATTTCAGAATTTCTAGCCCTGTCAACAGCACTCTTGTCAACTCCTCCTCTTATGCCATACCTGCATCAAATATTGACAGCCACTTACATTCATTTTATCCTAGTTCTGTACGGCTGTGGAACTCACTGCCGGGTGCCATCAAGATGCCACAAATGCAGTCTCATTTATAAATCAAATTGATATGACAGTCTTGAGATATGCAGTCTCATTTAAAAATCAAATTGATACGGCAGTCTTGAGATCTGCATATTGACTGGACTGACTTCTCTATTTAACTTTCCCCAGATATTTTATGGTTACCTGAGCCTGAATCTGGCCATTGCTTTTAACTTTTTGAATATTGTGTGTGATCCCTTGTTGCCAAACTTTGCTCCTGGGGCCAACAGGCTGAGTCCCACTTTATTTTATTTTATTTTACTTCTTAACATGCGCTGGCGACCTACTCGTGTTTGAGTGAACCAGTCTTTTAGGAAGAAGAAGAAGCATATTTGAGACTGTGTCACAGTGATTATCTGTTTTCTGCGTTCCATGTTCAGTTTCTTTTTCAAGACAACGAGGAGCTCCTAATCTTCGACACTGCCGTGACAGCTACATTCTGTGATAACAATTTATGAATGAGAGTTACTTTCGACTTCAGACAACTTTTTCCACCACCAGAAATTTTCATAGATAAGGCTCAAATTCCTGCTGTCACAGAAGCCAAATTTTTGGGTGTTACCTTTGACCAAAAGTTAAATTTTAAAGCCCATATTCAGAAGTTGAAAACATCGTGCCTCAAAGCCATGAATATCCTCCGTGTAGTGGCTCATACGGATTGGGGTGCAGACAAACGCACACTTCTCCATCTTTACAGGGCGTTAGTTCGATCCAAGTTGGACTACGGCAGCATCATTTACGGCGCCACTAGAGCCTCGTATCTAAAAGTCCTAGACCCAGTTCACCATCAGGGTCTTCGTCTCTGCCTTGGAGCATTCCGCACCACCCCTGTGTACAGCCTGTACGCAGAGGCAGGTGAGCCCTCACTGTCCAACCGCAGGCTGAAACTGTCTTTGAACTATTATATCAGACTGCTCTCGGAACAGGGAGAACCCTGCCTATAACTGTGTCTTTGACCCTCAGTTCCAAAGCAAATTCGAAAACAACCCTAACTGTATTCCGCCGTCTGGTCTTTGTATGCAGCCTCGCGCGCGCGGAATGCAGGTCTAGACCTAGGAGTTGTGTCCGATTTTTCTAAGTTTCCAGATAAACCTCCGTGGACCTTTTTCACACCAGAGATCCGTTTTGATCTTGCAGCTTTTCGCAAACAATGTACCAGCTCTCTGGCATACAAGGCTTTGTATGCTGACCTTTGTCCAGAATTCCCATCCTATCAGAAAATTTTCACTGACGGTTCCAAGTCTGAAGATGGAGTGGCCTGTGCAGCCTATTGCCCTGGTGCTCCTTCTCAAATACGGTTGGAACATATTCATTCAGACGCTTCTGCTTACTCTGCTGAACTTACAGCTCTGATTCTGGCGCTGAGGATAATCTCACAGTCTACGAAGACGGACTTCCTGGTTCTGTCGGATTCACTGTCAGCTTTGGAGGCCATAGCTGGCCGAAACCTTCAGCATCCCGAACTCTTACACTTTTTTGAACTTTTGACCAAGTTAAAAGTGGAGGGTTACAATATTATTCTGGCTTGGGTCCGGTCATGTTGGCATCGGAGGGAACGAAATGGTTGATCGCTTGGCCAAGAATGCCACAAGAGAGAATCTGTCAAACACACCTATCCCCTGCTCAGATCTGAAACCCAAAATTAACGATTATGTCAGAGACCTCTGGCAGGAGGATTGGAATACACAGACGGATAACAAACTCTTTCAGATCCGTCCAAACCTAAAGGAGTTCCTCCCATCTTCGTCTGGTGGTCGTAAAGAAGAAACAGTTCTGTGCCGGCTGCACACTGGCCATTCGTATTTTACCCATTCATACCTTTAAAGGGTGAAGAAGCTCCATGGTGCATTCCATGTCATTTTTCCACTCACAATGAAACATGTTCTTTTAGTGTTGGACTTGCATGATGTGAGACACAAACATTTTACAGCAGATTCCATGAAAACCTTGTTCAGAGACGTTCCGCCTGACACGATCTTTGAGTTCTTGAAAGAGATAACATTTTTTCATCGGATCTGAGATTTTACAGTGGAAAGATTTTTAACAAACTTTTGGATGTGTTTTTGGACGTATTTTAAAGAATTGTGTGAATGACTGCCTTGTGAGTTGTTTTTAACGTGGTGACGGCCCTGGTGTGGCCATTTGCGGTCGGCTGGACTGTGGGCAACATTGTCTTATCTTATTTCAACGTGTTGGTTTTTAATCCTAGGATAGGTTCTTTTAATCTGTTTTTAATGGGTTGGGAGAGGTTTTTGCTTTTAATCTTTTTTTTTTTAACATATATACGTGGTAGTTTGGAACGTGGAGACAGTCCTGAGATAACCTGCTGCTGTTGACGGGACTATAATTTTAATCTTAATCTTACTTTCGACTTAGCCTATCACGACTTTAGCCAGTCCCCGTTATAGTGTTAAAACTACCACTCACGACTGCCCCACGGCACCGTAAATCTCATAAACCTGAATCTCACTCACATCTGAACATCGGCAACGTTTGCCAGCTTATAAAGTGCATTGCTTGGGTATTTTCAAACTTTTCTTTGTTCCGTTTACCTGAATAATTTGTCTTGTAATCCACGGTTTTATTTCGAGCAGATTTTTTTTCTATGATTCCAGGGGTAGCTCACTCTGTTCTCCTCGTCTTAAACCGAAACATAACCAAACAAAAAATCATGACACAATTCTTTCTTTAGAAGACCTAGAGATAAGCACTCATTTTGAGCTGGATAGGGTCCGCATTACATTAAACTGGAGTAGCATTAGAAAATATATCCATTGATCATGTAAAGACATTCAACCAGAGTATTACCGATATTAGGGGACAAAAAGCATCTACTTGAATAACGATCTGGCCCCTCCCCTCCCCCCACTCCCCCCACCCCCCTCCGAAAAGAAAAAGGCTACAGGACCTACTTGCTGAAAAAAAATGACTATTGGTGATAAGAACCTGGTGATAAGAAGCCAGTACGTTGTGTCTGACCAAAAAGTACTGATGACAAAATTCACCCTTCAAAAGGTTATATAATTTTGTACAGAAATGTGCATACTTGATGTAACAAAACTCGTGAATTTTTGGCTTATGTCAGCGTCATACAATCAGATATTAAAGGGCGCACAGAAACATTGCCTAAGAATACAGGGACTATTTGATATATATGTAGAAAGAAACTCATGGAGAGCGTGGCAGCAGCGAGTGTTTCGGCCCTTATCTCCTGACACTCAAGGGGGGTTGGGCCACACCCAGTTCATGACATCTTGGGACGAGCCATGGCTGGGATTCGAACCCATAACCCTCTGGACATGCTCCTTTTCGACTTAATGAATCGCACTCTAACCACTGAGCCACTGGGACACCTGATATTTGTAGGAAAGTTAAGCCTTATGAAGTTCACTTTTGTTCTTCCTTGACCAGATCCAGTTGGAACACCTCTCTGCCGCTTCTGCCACTGCTTTCAGGGCTCTGTTTTTTTTTTTTCCCTCCCTGCAACTGAGAGCTGTTTCATGAGGCTGTATGCAGACGTTCCTACAACCCCCCTAGCTCCCACTTCTGCAGTGAGGACTGACCTGATAGCCTTCTCTCCTCAGGCTGTTTGCCAGATCAGCATACTTTTCAGTCTTGTAGATTTGAGCTGCCTCCATTCTGTTCTCATATGGCACTGTGAGCTCGATCATGATCAGCTGTTTGGTTGACTGAGAGTGGACTACTATGTCTGGTCTCATGCCACTCTTGCTGATGATCTCTGGGTCACTCTTTCATTCTGGGAGGTCTGCAGTGCACTCCCAGTCGTCTGCCCCGTCCCAGCAGACTCTGCCCGCATGTTCCGTGTGGCACTGTTGTTCTTGGCCATGATTTGCTGCCTCCTGCCGTGAAGAATGTTGCGGGTGCTTTTGGAATCCTGATTTTCCCTTTTGTGGTGTTGGTACTAGCCCAGACTTCTTGTACAATCTCTTTGAGCATTTGGTTGTGCCTCCATGTGTACCTTCCTTGAGCCAGGGCTACTTTACATGAGCTTAGGACATGCTCCACTGTTTGTTTTTCATGGCAGAGGGGGCATGTAGGATCGTCTGTTTTCCCCCACTTCAATAGGTTTGCATTTGAGGGCAGGTCAAATGCAGATCTGAGAATGAAGTTTGATCCTGAGAGGGGCCATGTGCCAAATGTCATTCCAAGTGAGACTTCTTTGAAGTGCATTCTCCCACGTTGTCCATTGCCCTTGCTGGCTCTGCTGGACTGCTTTTTGGGAGGTTTTTTTTTTTTGGATCTTCTTCTTTTCTCATCTCCTGAATCATCATGTCTCTTTTGGCTTTTCCTTTGGCCTTTGACCACCATTCAGTTTTGGTCACCCCCAGCCTTGTCTGTTGTCTGCGTGTGTCCTGTTATTTCTCTGATCTTGAGACTTTCTATTGTAGAATCCATCACCTCTTGAACTTTTTCCATTTTCTGCCTGTCTTCAACTGGGGCTTGATTGCTTCTACCACCTTGTCCCCTGAGTCCTCCAGCATGCTTTGAAGTCTGATCTTCCCTGCTTTGTATTCCTCCAGGATGGATTTCAGTGGTAGTTTCAGCTTTGCTTGGCGACAGTACAGCGCTATGTCAGTCAGACAGGATGGGACACCAAGCCATTTCCTTGTGAACTTGTTGATGTTGGCTTCCATTGCCTCCACTTTGCTGGTGCAGATGTCGTATATCATCAGAGGCCATAGGAGCTTTGGTATCAGCATGAACTGCAGACACCAGACCTTGTATTTGCCAGGGGGAGCTCACTGGTCAATGGTCACCAAGCCTTCTTCCGACATCTGTTTGGTTTCTTTTGCTGTTTGTGTGTCTTTCAGCGTATCATCATACCATCTTCCAAGGCTCTTGACTGGCTCTTCAGTGACTGTTGGAATAGCCTGACTGGCAACACTGAAGACCACGATTCGGCCACTTTTCCTTTCCTCAGTGAGAGACTCCGTGATTTCTTTGGCTTGAACTTCATTCTGGATGAGGCAACTATGTCGTTCAGCCTCACCAGCACATGACGTGTCTCGTCTTCTCTGGATGAAATCCCTGTAGTATCATCCATGAAGGCCTTGAGAGGGGGCATCTTGTATCCATCGCCAAGGTCTGTTTGTCTTGCGTTGCTTGCTGCTGCTTTCAAGATGACTTCCATTGCCAGCACGAACAGTATTGGGGAAATGGCACAGCTCATTGCAATGCCCACTTCCAAGTTGATCCAATCCGTTGTGTACTCCTTGGTAGAGAACCGCATTCAGAAGCCATTGAAGTACTTCTTGAGCATGTCGCGGATGTTCTTTGGCACATGGTACATCTCAAGAGCCAACTGTATCATCTCATGGAGTACAGGTCCATATGCGTTTGCCAGATCAAGCCAAAACTACGTCCAGGTCTCTCTTTTCTGTTTTTGCTCTTTGGATTGCGTCCCAGATCATTGTGGCGTGTTCTACACAGCCAGCCACGCCTGGGATGCCACCTTTCTGGACTGACACATCCAAGTACTTGTTTGCCATGAGGTACTTGGTCAGCCTTGCTGCCATGACAGAGAAGAAGATTTTCCCTTCGACGTTCAGTCGTGATATTGGCCTGAACTGGCTGATGACACTTGAGTTTTGCTCTGTGGGGATGTACACACCATGCCGTCATCCACTAGCCGCTGATCTTCTGGTTTCTCCAAACTGATCGCAGCAGCCTGTGGAGCCACTCCAGCACCTTGGGACATTTCTTGAACAGTTGGTAAGGTATTCCGTTTTGGCCCTGGTGATGATTTGGCTCTGGCTTTGCACCTTCTTGATTTCCGTCAACGTTGGAGAGCTTGTCATTGAACTGTTCCTCAGGGTTGGCTGGCCACACCAGACTTTGAATGTCGAGTGGTGCTTTGCTCTGTGAGTCAGAGTATGTTTTCCTCAGATGCTGCTCAAGAACTCCTTTGTCCACACTTAGGGTCCCAGATTTTGGCTGCTCAAACAGTGTTCTGGCAAACGGGAAAGGGTCTCTGAAGAACCGCTCTTGTGTCTTCTTCTATTTGCTCCTCCTCTTCCTCGCCGATTCCGCTTTGCTGAGGGTGCTGTGTTTTGCTTTCAGGTCTTCCCAGAGTTTTTCCAAGCCTTGTTTTTCAGCTGGCAGAGCAGTCTTCATTTGCTTCTTGAGGTTTTTCTTTTGGACCCTGATCTTGTCCATCTCTTCTTGGCATATGATTTCTTTGGAGGTGGTGTTTTCTCTTTGGGTAGTTTTGCTCCATAGGCGTCTCTACATGTGGTATACACAATGTCCCCATATGTGGCTAGTTTTTGTTCTAGGGTGCTTTTTTCCCTACCAGTGCATCGAGTCTTTGGACGATTTTTGTATCCAGTTTCTCCCAATCTTCAGTTTCGTTTGCTCGTGGCAGGTTGAGTTTCAGGCGCCTGGCATCGAGGGCCTGTGCAAATTCCTTATCCGAACCAACAGCGTGGATGTCCTTGGCACTCTGGTCTAAATCCTGGCTTTGGTCTTCCGACTTCTTATCTACTGATGCAGTGCGCTGCTGCTCATTCAGATGAGTCTTCACACATCCCATCTTTTCTCTGTGGATCTTCAGGCCACAGGTGGTAGCGAAACACTTTCCACAGACACATGGATATTCCATAACAAATCTACACTTTCCACACATGGATATTCCATTAAAAAATATATATATATATATATAATGCTGAACAATTAAGTAGTGGGGGAAAACAAGTGCAGGTTAACAATTCTCCCATCTTTATAGTAATGATTTGGCAAAGATTTGAAATTGAGGAAAAAAAAAAAAAAAAAAAAAAAATATATATATATATTTATATATATATATATATAGCTATGTGAATGGAAAAAAACCAACAAGTTTATAGATTAGTCCCCAATATTTCGACCACGAGGCCTTCCTCAAGGGGAATTGTATTCCATCTGAGAACAATTATTTTTACAATCACAAGGTTTTCCTGACTATAACTCAATCATGGCTCAAAACTGCAAACTATGAGAAAAAATCACATTCTACCTGACTGAGAACGGATAACTGCACGAAAGACCTGAAAATAGGGAACAAGGCTGGGGCGGCATGAGGGGGGGGGCCGGGGCGGGGGACGGGGCGAGGGGGGAATGAACCGTACTCCTCTCTCCTCTCTCTCTCTCTCTCTCTCTCTCTCTCTCTCTCTCTCTCTGGGGGTGGGGGGGTTAGTCCTCTCTCCTCTACCTCTATCCGTCTACATCACCGCATCCACACAACAATCTTCACCAAATGCTACCAGTCCCCTGCCACACTGGAACCCCTGCCACCAGTTCCGTCTCCCCTCTCTCTGTAGTTCTCTCTCTCTCTCTCTCTCTCTCTCTCTCTCTCTCTCTCTCTCTCTCTCTCTCTCTCTCCAGGGGGGGGGGGGGGGGGGGGGGGGGATGAACTGTACTCCTCTCTCCTCTATCTCTATCCGTCTATATCTTCCCATCCACATAATCAAAACCTAACGCTACTAGTCCCCTGCCACGAGACCCAGATCGAGTCACACCACTGGAACCCTTGCCCATCAGTTCCGTCTCCCCCCTCCCCGCACCCCCCCTCCACCACCACCACCACACACACACAACTCACAGCACCCCACCTCCACCCTGGGGTCTCGGGGGTACACATGGGCACCACTGCTGAACGGTATCATCAAGGTCTTGCTCTGCTACCAAGCCCGTGTTGGGTTAGAAGTTCAATTCTGAGTTCAGGCCGTGGGGATGGATGGTGTCCAGTTTCTCAGTCCAGAAGTCTTCCCTGCGTTTTCTGGCGTCATGGCTCTTTCCCTGGACAATTTCAATGATCTGGCATCGCATGTGGGACACCGAGTGGCCTGCCTGATTGAAATGTCTCGTCACGTGGGACCCTGCATTGTTCATGATGTGACTGCGGTGAAGGTAGAACCTCATCTTGATGTTGTTTTTGGTTTCTCCCACATATTGACTATACTGGCATTTGAGCAGAATAGCAGGTATATGACGTTTTGGTGTCACACGTCAGTCTCTGGCGCACTGTATATATATATATATATATATATATATATATATATATATATATATATATATATATATATATATATATATATATATATATATATATATATATAATGTTCACATACCAGATCATGATTTGTTTGTTAATCTTAACAGAAAAAGAGGGGGGAGGGGAGGGGGGCTATATCTACATAATTCACTGAGGCATAGAGATGTTCTGATTTGATGAACTGCCTTTAAGGGAGCGTTTGTCTGAATATAAGAGTGAAAAAGATGAGAAAGTGTTGACTGGGTGCATTTAGAAAAGCTCTAATTCAACTTTGACTGACCAAAATAGATTGTGTGATCAAATCGCAAAAGGTATTGAAATAATGATCATGTACATAGCTGGTGATCTTAATTTTTCACCCATAAAGTGGTATGGTTCAGGGACTTGACCAAATGACAGCGAGTTCAATGAATTTTTGAGAGACCTTTCTTCATACAAAAAAGAAGAGTTAAAAACCCAACGCAAAACATATTAAGCCGAAAATTTTGTTTGATTGACTTAGTTCTAGTGAATGAGAATGACCTTGTATTGAATGTCATTCGTTTAGATCCTTAGGAAAAGTGACTATAACACATTATATTTCAGCTTCACATAAACTGGGTCAAAATGATTTATTTGTGGAAAAATTTTCAAGGATGTTGACTGGTCAGACATGAATATTCAAGACATAAATCAGGGCTGAACAGACTTGAAGATGACGGACATGTGTGTTCCTGAGATGCTGACAAAAAATGACAAAAGAATGAAACAATCGTCGATGAACAACAAAAAGCCATAAAGAAGGTCAAGAAAAAGTGCAAACTGTACAAACGGTTCCTTAAGACTAAATAAGGCCACGCTTTTTATGTGTATAAGAGTGTGTATAACAGCCTAAAAGAAATCATGAAAAAAAAACCCCGCTAATAATGGTTTGAAAAAAAGGGTCAATGTCTTTTGGAAATATGTACAAGGACAAAAGAAAATCAATGTACGAATTGGTGTCCGGAAAAGAAATGATGATACCCTAGTTGTAGACGATCTATATAAAGCAGAAGATCTGTATGTGTGTGTGTGTGTGTGTGTGTGTGTGTGTGTGTGTGTGTGTGTGTGTGTGTGTGTGTGTGTGTTTTAACAAAAATGTGAGTAATGTAGCAGATCTTGACAAATGTTCTACAAGTGATAACACATCAAAATGTGATATGCAGCCATAAAAAAAGAGCAGTCATTTAGATTCTCACAAAGCTTATGGATCTGATCAAATTCCTCCAAGGGAACTAAAGCAATTGAACACAAACTGGATCTTTGAGTATTTTATTTAACAAGTCCTTAGAGTTTGGTTGTATTTCAGACAATTTCAACAAGCTGAGGTGACTGATTTTCTATTTTCAAAGTTAAAAAATAAATCATAAACCTGTGAGCTTAATTTGCGTGTGATGTAAAGAATCGAAATCCTTTGTAAGAGTTGCAGTTGTTGCACACTTGACTAACAGTAACTTGCATGCGGAGTGTCAGCGCGGCTTAAAAACAACAACAACAACAACAACAACAACAACAACAACAACAACAGCAGCAGCATCAACAACAGCAAAATCATGCATGACGTAACTTTTGGAGGTAAATGAAGACATACCAAAATGCTGGATGGAGGAAAAAGCAGCAGACGGGGTCTGTCTTGACATAAAAGAAGCCTTTGACACAGTTCCGCATGAGAGATTCCTTACAAAAATGGCAACATATCCATTACTGCTAGAATTAGACGATAAGCTTTTTTTTTTCCACAGGAAAGTCTTAGGTTGTAAGAATAAGTGATATTAAGTCTTCCAGTGTTGAAGTCCATAGTGGTATTCCACAAGGCAGTATTTGGACCTGTACATTTTACAGTCTTTATTAATGACCTCCTGACTGCGAATAAGAAGTACATGCAAAATCTTTGTGCATAATATAAAGATGTGTGGAAATGCTCAGGACTTCCATCAAATGCAAAATGATTTATGTAAACTGCGGTAGTGATACACAGAATCTCTATTTCAGTTTGTGAAAATGTGCAGTTTTTTCATACTGGCAAAAACAAATCCTGTGAAAGAATACCACATGAAATCGGATGACTAACCCCCCCCCCCCCCCCCCCCCCCCCCCCCCCCCCCCCCCAAAATCGATTCATGATACTGAGAATGAACTTGGAGTGACTTTGATATCTTTTTAACATATGACATTCTATCATATCCAAAGTATTAACATGAAATTAAATCAAATGAATGGACCTGTAAAAAGAATACCCTCCTCCCTTGATAAAACTGCATTTAAAAACTGCACAAAGCACTAATCAAAGCTCGTGTGGAATATACAAATGTTGTATGGTCTCCTTGCTTGAAACGTTTCCGTTTCAGTTATAGTTTTATCAGTGAGATGTCACAGTATGCAGAGTAGTTCATATACTCTACACCACATCCGCTAAGTTTAAAGACAGCCGATGGATCAATGAATTAGTGACTAAGATGAAAGGATTTGAGACGATGGTTGCATTGATACAACTTACCAGTTGTGATTGGCCCAGCGCACTATCCAGACCTGAGCTACTTAACTGACATCGTCTCTAGCATTATAATCATCAAATGTGTATGTTTGCACGTGTGTGTGTGTGCAAGTGAGTGAGTGTGTGTGTGTGTGTGTGTGTGTGTGTGTGTGTGTGTGTGTGTGTGTGTGTGTGTGTGTGTGTGTGTGTGTGTGTGTGTGAATGTGTTTGTGCGCGCGCACGCACGAGTGTGTGTGGTATGTGTGTGTGTGGGGGGGGGGGGGGGCGCACACGCGCGCGCGCGCGTGTGCGTGCGTGCGTGCGTGCGTGCGTGCGTGCGTGTGTGTGCGTGCGTGCGTGCGTGTGTGTGTGTGTGTGTGCGTGCATCTGTGTGTGTATGCATTTGTTTATTTTTGGGGAACTAACTTGGAATGTTCAGAAGATGATATAGTTATCATTGACCAGTAACAACAACAACGATGAAGTTGTTGTTGTTGTGTTGTTGATGATGATGATGATGATGATGATGATGATGATGATGATGATGATGATGATGATGATGATGATAGTGATGATTATGATTTACAGGACAGGGAAAATCGCAATGATCTTGCTGAAGTCAATTAAGTGTAACTTGTGAGTCAGGCTTAACATACGAAGGTTGATTCTGCACTCATACACGCACATGCGCTCTTATACTGCCACCAAACGTTCCACTTTCTCTGGGAATAA
>JADBJO010008074.1:69668-74668 GCA_016801955.1 Conus betulinus | reverse complement strand
GGATATGTAAAAAGAATCGCCACTTCGCAGTTTCTCCCGATATAAGTTTTATGTCGGTGGCGCTGTCATCAATGCGTCGTCACCGTTCGTCTAATAAATCAGACCGCCCATCGTTCACGCCCGATTTAGCCTGCTAATGCCAGGCGATAATGGTAGAGACCTGCCTGGCTCATGCGTCGCCATTATATCGTTGCCTTCCAGAACTATAGCCATAAAAGTTTTAAAAGCAACTCGTCGTTTTCAACACTTATTAAATTTTTGTTATTTTCTTTTTCTTTCATGATCTTTTAATATCAAAGTCTGTATAGACTGATTAAAAATCAAGTCGAAAATTATTTTGATTTAAGAAAAATAAATTAAAGATATATTTAACACTTACAAGTAAAATATTTTATTAATGTTTTTTTATTGTCTAAATGATGTTCTTCTATTTATTATAATCTACCTATATCAATATGGATGTCAAGTTAAATCTAATGGTCATTAAAATCAACAAACTAAGCAACCATGAATTTATAATGATAAAGAAAGTGTGAACAAACAAACAAATTAATAAATAGTTGAATTCTGGATCTTGCAACATAATGTGTTTGTGATGTGATGTTCACAGCTGCTATAATGTTTACGAAATGATTGACCTGAACTCTAGTCAATGTCTCTGTATCTTGCTGGTTTTGTCACAGTTCTTCCAAATCTGGTGATGTAGGGTTCTTGTGTGAATGCCACTGTCTCTCTAGGCTCATTCTCAGAAGTCACAATGTTTGTGTCTGATGTTGCCAGATGATCTGGGTTCTTTTTATTCATTTCTGCTTTCATTCCAGTTGTTTCCGCTGCATCTACGGGGTCAGGGCCGTGTGTCTGTCGATTTTCTCCTTCATACCTCTCTCGTAGATCTACACGGTTTCTCCTGAGAATATTCCCTTGGTTTGTCCTGATGTTGTATAATCTGGGTTCATTTGATGCTTCTATAACTTGTGCTGGTGACCATGTTCTGCTCTGTTTGTCAAAGACTCTGACAGCCTGTCCTTGATACAAGGGAGCAAGGGGCCTGCAAGCAGATTTATCAAAGTTGTGCTTCATTTCTTCTTGTCTTTGGTCCATCTGTTGTTTGTACTGATAGCATTCCAGACGAGGTTGTACACGTGATGGCAAAAGTGTAGCAAGACGTCTTCCCATTAGCATTTCAGCTGGTGATGGAAGTTTGCTACTTATTGGTGTTGCTCGCAGGTTCATCATTGCAATTTGAAAGTCTCTTCTCTTTCACATTTTTTGATGGTTTTCTTCACAGTCTGGACTTGTCTTTCGATGAACCCATTTGGTTGAGGGTACCGTGGTGATGAAGTCACATGTTGTATTCCCCACCTTTGCACGAAGTCCTGGAAAGGTCTGCCTTGGTACTGTGGGCCATTGTCCTGACAATGACATCAGGTCTGCCAAACATAGCCACTGTTTTCTCCATTTCATTTGCTGCTGCTTCACTTGTCGTCTTTGTCATTTTAGTGACAACAGGATACTTGGAGAAATAATCACATATCAACAGAAATTGATGTCCATCTATCTCAAAAAGGTCTGTGGCAATCTTTTCCCAGGGACTGTTTGGAATGTCATGTGGTAGGAGAGGCTCTTTGGGGTTAGCACTTGCCATTTCTTGGCAAATATCACAGGTTCTGACCAACTGCTCAATGTCGTTATTCATATTTGGCCAATATGCACATTCTCTTGCCAACAGTTGTGTTTTTTCAGTCCCTTGATGAGACTGATGTAGTTGATTGAGAACATCGGTTCTCATGCATTCTGGAATGATGACTTGCTGTCCCTTGAATATGATGCCATCTTCCATGGCCAACTCATCTCTGAATGACCAGTATGGTTTGACATCTTTGGGAAGCTGTTTGATGTTTGTCAGGCCATCCGTTGACGATTGTTTCCATGACACTGTTCAAAACAGGATCTGATTTGGTTAATTCACGTAGCTGAAATTGTTTCTTTGGTGTGAAGCTGATGAAATCAAACTCACAGAAATTGATTTCATCCATGGACAAGTTCATTCCATCAATTCGCAAATCAAGATCAATGGCTGCAGTGTCTGATGTGTTCGGTAAACGTGACAGTGTGTCAGCCACAGTCATTGTTTTTCCAGGACGGTATTCCAGGTCAAAGTCATATCCTTGGATTTGTTGCAGCATGCGTTGAAGACGAGGTGGCGCTTTTAGGAGTGGTTTCTGGACAATCATTTCGAGTGGCTTGTGATCTGTTATCACTTTGAAGTGTTGTCCGTAGAGGTATGTGTGGAATCTGGTGATGCCAAATACCACGGCCAGCATCTCTTTGTCTATGTTAGGATAATTACTCTGGCTGTGTCAAGGGGACCACAGGGAAAGTCCTGTTGACAGTGGGAAAGAGTACAACTTTGGATTCTCTCTTGAGGGCACATAAGACCGTATGGCGAAAGCTTGGCTGTGTCTGGAGTGGCACTGTCTTCATCTGTCCGTGGGCAGGGGTGGTTGGGTCTGTGGGGTGTGCTCGACAGCTGGAGGGTGGTGTTTTTCGCTGGTGGGGCTCTGCAGTCATGAAACACGGGCTGGTACACCCATGGGGTTGCTACTTTAAGGCTGTTATGAGTTGCATCCTGTAGTCTGATTTACCTCTGCTCAGGAACAGTTATGTCCCTTGATATCTTAATGGAGTGTCCTGCGCGTGCCTGTACCCATCGTCAACACAGCGCAGGCCTCCAAGGGCGGTACAGGGCTGCTCAAAGGGCAGGTGAGGGGCAGTGCTTCTCTGGGTCCTCCCCAGCACTTTCGGGTGTTTCTTTTTCTCCAGGATAATTCCTCTGGGCTGTGTCAAGAGATTTGGATGTAAAGACTATGGGCATTCCATCTTGAAGAATAACTGCACCAAGTCCTTTTATGGAGCTGTCCACTTCAAGAACAGTGGGTTTCTTGGGATCAAAGAATTTGAGGCATGATGATGCGGATACAGTGGACTTCAATGCCTCAAAAAGTGGATGTGGTCTTCTGACATTTCAAAAGGTACATCTTTTTTCAACAACTCTCTCAGTGGTTGAGACTCTTTGCTGAAGTTTTGGAATGAATGATGAGAGATATGTCATCATGCCAAGGAATTTCTGAATAACTTCTTTATTCTCTGGAACAGGCATGTTCTTTATGCCTTGATTTTTTTCTGGATCCGGGCGAATGCCGTCTTCTGAGTATATGTTGCCAAAGAAGGAGATCTCTGACTGACGTATTTGGCATTTTTCGGAATTGAAGACCAGTCCACACTCTTTTGCCTTTTCCATCAGTCTTCTAAGATTTCTGTCATGCTCAGCTTCACCTTTTCCATGTACACAGACATCATCTGTGATACCTATTACTCCTGGCAAATCTTCCAATATCTCGCCCATTCTGGCTTGAAAAATGTCTTGTGAGACGCGGAGTCCAAAAGGAAGTCTTTGCCAACAATAACGGCCAAAGGGAGTCCTGAATGTTGTTAGGAGTTGACTGTCAGGCTCTAAGGGAACAGACCAGTATCCTGCTTTAGCGTCCAGTTTACTGAAGACAGTGGAGCCTGCAATCTGTGGATTGATCTCTTCAAGGGTAGGTACCCTTGTGTGGGCATCGCTTCAAGGCATTGTTTAGTTTTTGAGGGTCTATGCATATCCGCAAGGATCCATCTTTTTTGATGGAATATGCCAGACTCGAACACCAGTCGGTATGTTCTGTCACTTTGCTGATAACGCCTTGTTTCTCCATTTTCTCAAGTTCAGTTTTCAACTTTTCTTTGAGGTGAATTGAACATTTGCGTGATGGATCTACAAAAGGTTCTGCATCTGGTTTGGTCCGTAATTGTGCTGGTTTTTTTTGAAACGACCGATGGTGTCAAATTGTGCAGGGTATGTCTTTTTGAGATCCTTAATAGTGCTGATGTCTTCTGATGTGATCACATTGCAGTGGATTGTGATCAGTTTCAGTTCTTCACATGTGGGTAGACCAACAATGGTCGGGCCTTCTACATCGACAACATAGAATTTTGCGTCTATGAAGTCTCCTTTGTGACAAAGCTGAAGATTCATGGAACCCAAACATGGAATGTCCTGTCCATTATAAGCAGTGAGTCGGATGTTCTTCACTGGATTGATGATTGTTGATGGAGGTCTTGGTCCATACATTTGTTTAAATGTGCGAAGAGGCAGAGTATTGCCTGATGCTCCAGTGTCAATCTTCAATTTGATCTGACGTATGTCTGTTTTTTTTTTCAGGTCCAATGACATGCAATGTTGCAAAAACTTCTTGTCGCATGCTGGAAATGGTGATGGTGTCATAAGACTTCTCTGGGACATCAGTGAATTCTTGCAGTTCTGATTCCATTTCATGTATTTTTCTTCTGTAGTTGTTTTCTTTTTGCCTTTGGTTGGGTTGTCTTCTCACCATCTGTTCTGATCTCTTACGCTGACGACACATTCGTTGCCAATGTCCTTTTTTTTCTTGCAGAAGTTACATGTTTCACCATAGGCTGGGCACTTCCGAACTTCGTGGTTGGTACCACAATTGCCACATTCCCGTTTGATGAGGTCAACATTATCCTCTTGGAGCTTCAGTCCTTCATGTCTTTGCTGAATCTGCTGCCGTCCAGCAATGATTGCTTCATAACGTCTTCCTTCAGCAAGAGCTTCAGACAGCTTGTACTCTTTTGGTTTACCCAGTAAATCTCGCTGTAGATGCTCAATAGGGGTAGATGCGATCAGTATTTCCAAAAGTCGCTCTTCCATTTCTTTCTCATCAAATTCACATTTTTGTGCAATAGTACGTGCACGGAGTATGAAGTCATCGATAGACTCATCACTGCGCTGTCGGCAGTCCATGAGGTGAAGACGATGAACTCGAAAATTAATGCATGTTTTCAGTTGACCGTTGAAAAATTCCCATAATTTTGCTGGCTTGCGTTTGTCTTCATCAGAGAGACCAGATGCATTTATCCTTCTCATTCCTTCATCTCCA
>JADBJO010008074.1:55000-68198 GCA_016801955.1 Conus betulinus | reverse complement strand
CACATGCTCACACCACACTTATATATATTTTTTTTAAGTCAGAGAGAGAGAGAGAGAGAGAGAGAGAGAGAGGAGAGAGAGAGAGAGAGAGATTGAAGCGTGTTTTAATATGAACGCGTACGTAAAAGGGTTGATGTATGTTTTGCATACGGGCATGCATTACTTAATAGTTTTGTGCGTATGTGGGATGCGTTCCACCACACCCATGCATACAGATATGTTTTTGAGAACCCTGTTGGTTTTGTCAGTTCAGTTGTTTCAGTTTTCAGTTTCGTTAAGTAGGTGTCACTGCGCGCAGTCTAATCCATATACGCTACACCACATCCGCCAAGTTTTTGAGACCACACTGTGCATGATTTAAAGCAGGTGGGTAAACGAATTAATGACTAAGATGAGTGAATTTAAGAAGAGTGTCTCGTGGCTACGATGTAGCAGATGTTAGACCTACGCATTAGCCCAACGTGCTGGTCAGACCTTCAGTGTCTACCTAAGATTGGTTGCACCATTTTTATCATTGTATGTGTGTGTAGTAAATATACACACGTGTGTGTGTGTGTGTGTGTGTGGTGTGTGTGTGTGTGTGTGTGTGTGTGTGTGCAAACCAGGAAGAAGTATGTATGAAACCGCACGACAAACCTTTTCTGTCTTTCTTTTTTCCCCCTTCTTCTTTCTTCTTCTTCTTCTTCTTCTTCTTCTCCTCCTCCTCCTCCTCCTTCTCCTCCTCCTCCTCCTCCTTCTTCTTCTTCTTCTTCTTCTGTCTTACTTTCTGTGCTTACGTTAAGTGGCATTGCATCCACACCACTCGTTCTGTCTTTCCGTCCACAGCCACAGCCTGGCTTGTGCAGCCTCGGACCTACCGGCACCGGCAATTCATACGGAGCTGCTGCCGAGGCACTTCGGTGGTGTTCAGTGGCGCCTGTTCTGATCCAACATACGCAGGACATCAGCTTCTAAGTCCCCTACTGACGACAGCAATCGCTTAGTTGTGGAGCCAGAGTGCGTGAGCACTCCCCCCCCCCCCCCCCCTCCCCCCCTCTCCCCCTCCCCCCTCCCCCCCCAACCCCCCCCCCACCCCCCACCCCTCCCCCGCCAGCGACTGTCCCCATGTCAATACCAATGACCCCGACAGAACCTCACCGAGGGCGTAGATGTGAAGAGGAGATCGTGAAAGCAGAATATAACCGCCCACATTAATTGCGACATTTTCATGCAAATCGATCAAGATGAAGATGATGATCATGCTATGGATTTCCATTCTGGTCTGAGACAGCGTGACAGTGTTGTACTCGACGCTTACTTCTCGACGTCAACCAGGACCAAGAAATCAGACATTTGCAGTCTTGGTAAAAAAAAAAACCCAAAAAACAAAAACTGAGCAACACTCAGAGACCCATCCATTACGTGGACGACACTCGATTGTGCGGTCCCAGTGTTCATGATAAAGTCAGTTCTTGGTAGGAGCCGATCAGGCCAGAGGAAAGCCCACAAATAAATGGCTCTCTGGTGGGAATCGAACCCACGACCTCCCAGCCGAGAGTCCGCGACACTAACCACTTCGCCGCGGCGGCTGGAGCACTGTATACCTCTAGGATTTTGTTTGATTAGGGGAGCAAGAGTTGCCTTGCTTGCTTGTTATTCATTGTTTATTGCCCCGTGCCTTTAGGATTTCCTTTCACAACAATCAAATTGAGGTTAGTTGTATTAGTTACTGTTCGTCCGTGAGTTTGCTTTGATTAAACCCCAAGATCGAAAAGGGTGTGTCGGTCTTGAATACATGTTAATTTGTGTTCGCTTGTTTCTCCAGTTTGTTGTTGTTGTTGTTGTTGTTGTTGTTTTATTGTCATGAAACCTCGGGGTTTATGAGACACAACATGGTAATCATAGAAGAACAAAACAATCATACACAAATTTCCCTAATAATGACTGAGCATTCTCTATAGTCATTAACTGGCTTGGAACAATA
This sequence comes from Conus betulinus, assembly GCA_016801955.1. Taxonomy (NCBI): domain Eukaryota; kingdom Metazoa; phylum Mollusca; class Gastropoda; order Neogastropoda; family Conidae; genus Conus; species Conus betulinus. The sequence continues at coordinate 66,235 of JADBJO010008074.1, read as the reverse complement.
TTTGAAGCATTAATATTAAGACATTGTATGCTCTTCATTAAAATGTTTCTGTTTGCATCAAACTTTTCACAGTGATCAAGAAAATGAACTTCGTCTTCCAATACATTACAATGATTGCAAAGTCTTTGATCTCTAGACATATGTAGATATCGTCCTTTTTTCTATTCTTAAGTCATGTGCACTGATCCGAAGTCTTGTTAACGCTTGTCTGTGCCTCGGATCTGTAACAGAGATTAAATAATTTTCTGTTTCATATTCTTTTTGCGATTGTGTTGTAAAAATTAAGTTTTGGTGAGTTGTTTTTCTTGTCTTTCCAATATTGAATGTATTCATTTTCTAACTTTTCATACATACAACTTTTAGTCTCCGTATATTGAACGTAAATTGATTTGTCCAAACATGTCCCATATTTATATTTATCAATATATCTTTAACAAATGTCAACCAAGGATCATTTTTGTCCACTTGATAATACATGCTTTTATACATTTTATGGGCAAGAGAATTTTCTGACAAATCTAGAATGTGTAGCCAATATGATATTGTTTGACATATTATTTTTAAACTCACTGGAAATCTGCCTAATTCTCCTAATACAGGAAGTACCATTGACTTTTTGTTAACTCCAAGCATTTGTTTACAAAATTTGATATGTATTTTTCATGTGCAAATTTACTTTGTCAGGCAGTCATCAAATAGCTTTTTTATTTCAAAGGAGTCAGTTTGTTTGGTTTGGTAGGGGAACCATACTTCTGCCCCATAGATTGATATTGGAGTTATTAACGCATCATACAGTTTGATTATTGTATTTATATTAAATGTTGTATTTCTAAAGGTCCTGTGTAGAGTGTGTAATGCTTTGCTTGCTTGTTTACTTAAGTGTTCCTGTGCTTTCAATAGACTTCCATTCTTGTGGAAAATGATTCCCAAATATTTGTATTCGTCAGTCGTTTTTGAATTATGTTTTCACCACAGTAAAAATAGATGGGTACTTTGGTGCTTGATTTTGTAAATATAACAACTTTTGTTTTTTCTCTGTTTATCTTTAATCCCCAACACTGGCAATAGTCATTTAAATTATGTAGTTTTTGTTGGAGACCAGTTTTTGTAAGAGAAAGAATAATTAGATCATCTGCATATAATAAACATGGAACCTTACAAGCATTCGAGTCATCAAATTTGGGTGAATCATCATTATTATCCAAACACCCTACAATGTCGTTTGAAAGACATTAAATAAAGTAGGACTGAGAGCATTTCCTTGATGTACTCCCTTGCGGACAAAAATTTCTTTACTCAAAAGGCCATGTGATCTTGTTTGAATGGTAGCATTCGTATACATATCTTTAATTATATCAAAACAGTTTCCACTTATACCTATTCTGTTCAATTTTAACAGCATTGCTTCATGCCATACATTATCAAATGCCTTTTCAAAATCGACAAAGCATCCATATAATCTACCATTTTTAATTTTCAATACTTCATTTATAATCTTTTCAGAACAAAAATGTGATCAATTGTTGTGATTCTTTCGAAATCCTGCCTGTTCTTTGACTACAAGTTGATTTTGTTCAAGGTAATCCGTCACTCTGTTATTGATAATCGTACAAAACACTTTTCCCAATGTATTGGTAAGTGTTATTCCCCGATAATTGTTTGGATCCCCTGGATTACCATTCTTGTATAATGGGATATTCAAACCTTTTTTCCACCAATCTCTGGATAAATTCCTCTCTTATAAATAAGGTTAAACATTTTTGTAATGATGTGTATGGTAATTGGAAGACTAGTTTTAATCATCTCATTAGTTATGCCATCCATTCCTGGTGATTTGTTATTTTTTTGCTGAAGGCAAGCTTTTTTAATTTCACCAGATGATATAGGCAAATTAATGTTTGATAACATGGTATAGTTCATTTGTCTATTTTTAGTTCAACATCTACTTTTTCCTTTTGGTCTTTGTCTACATTTACTTCTTTTCCGACGACTTTTTTAAGATGTGAAATCCATTTTGAAGCATTTAATTGATGAACGCAGTTGGTATTTTCACTAATGTTTTGTAAATGTTTTAATGTTTTCCATGCCGTCTTTGGATCTGTGTAAAGAGATTGATTAATCTCATTGACAAGAAAACTGGCGTATGTTCTTTTTCTTCTGTTTTATTAATTTATTATATATTTTGCGTTTGGTATAGTACTTTTGACATAGACATTTATTGTAAGGTTGTCTATTTAATGCATTCAATATAGATCTGAGATCTTTCTGTGTGTTCATAGCATTCTCTATCAAACCATTCTTGTTCTTTTTTCTTTTAAAATGGCGAATCTTAGCTCTCTTCTGAAGACTAATGCTGGCCGCTGACGTCAGCATATGTGTAAAGTCATTTACAATCTCGTTTAGTGAACAATGAGAAATAGCGGTTTCATCTTCAACATATCTATCCAAATTGTGTTCCACTTGGAGAATTTGTTCCTTTATCCATGGCATTGTTAACGCTTTTAAATATTTTTCTTCTGACAATGTTTCCCAAAATATATCGATCATTTACGTCCTTGAGCTTAGTCTTTCTTCAAGTAAAGTCTGTGAGGACACATTATTCGTTTTCATTTTTGATGTAAGATCAGAAACTAGAATTTTTTTAGTTCGACGGGACAATGGTCTGACAATGTCATAAGGGGATAAACTTTCATACTAATATCTCTTTTTTTTCATATTGTTAGAACAAATAAAGTAATCAACAACGCTGCAACCATTTTGTTTGTAACAGGTAAAATGTCCATCTAAATCACCTAATGTTCTTCCATTAAGAATACATAAATGATTTTCAAGACACATGGATACAAGTCTTCTTCCAGCTTTTTGAACACATTTGTCCATAGAGTTCCTGTCATGAATGGTTTCAAACACATAATCATTCGGTATGTGATATCTATTATTTTCATATTCCATTTGATTATGATCAGGGATGTTTCCAGTTCTTGCGTTGAAATCACCACATATTATAATGTCTCCATGTTGATTATGTTTTTCTATGCTTTCTTCTAATTTATCCCATATATCTAAAGTGTGCTCTTTTCCGAAGGAGGATGTTTCAGGAGGGATGTACACACAACCAATAAAAGTCTTTTGTGTGTTAGCAGTACTTCTCACCATCAACCACACAATGTCACTGTTACTGCTTGGTAGAACAGTAATATTTTGTCGCAAATGTTCCTTAATGTAAACTGATATTCCACCAGAGGACGTCACTGCCTTTTTTCGCTTTGGTCGTACATAATGAAGTCCAGGTGCAAAAGTTGGAATGAACATATTTTTGGCAGTATCTTTACTAAGGTGAGTTTTCTTGTAAGAGAAGAATGTCATATTGACGAAAATAACTTACTACAGTTTCGTCTCTTAATTTATTTGTTGCAAGGCCATCGATTATCTCTTTGTACCCCTTAAGGTTCCATGATAATATTTTCAGAACCATTTTTGACATTTTTAACAAGATGATATCAACGATGATAACAATAATAACAGCAATACTTAGAAAGAAAAAAAAATACGTATGAAATAAGCGTGGAAAACAGGAGACTTTAACACCTAAATCAGCTTGTCAGGCCAATGCTTGTGTGAAATCAGTACTCATAATAATGTTCCACTTGTTCATCGTTATGGAACCAGTTTCCTTTGACACGCTGTCTAAAATCGTAGTCCCTGTGGGTCATTCTGTCTCTGCTTTGGGGAATGTAGTCGTATCGCCCATGGAAACCCAGTTGTGATTCTGTTGCGTAGTCATTCTGATGGACAGGGTGCCGTGGTTCTGGTACTGCATGGGAAATACGTCTTGGTCTCCAGGTGTCTGGTTGGTTGATGTGGAACTTGCTGCGATGAGTAGTTCTATTCGGAAAGGAACTGCTTCCACTGTGGAAAGGAGGTGGTCTGTTTTGTTGCCTTTCAGTGGTATAGTTTTCTCTGTAGTCATATCTGTTGTCAAAACGTCGGGCATATCTGGCATTGAATTGAGGCGCCAGTTCTTACGATTTTCCCGTTCCCTGTTTAGTGGTTGTTTCCGTCGAACGAACTTTTGTTTTGGTTTTTCCCAGAACATACGGTCAAACATTCGACCAACGTTGCCCGCAAGTATGCTTGCTCCTTTCCTATTTGGATGAACTTCATCTCGTAGATGGAAGTCAGCTCGCAAATTTTCATGACCAAGGAAGGAAATGTTTGGGATGTCGTGTAACTTTGTATACAACAGAGCATTCAGCAAGTCGGCTTTGTGATTTAGTTCTTCTGACTTTGTTGCCGTGACTTTGCTGATGACTATTTTTGAGTCTGGGTAGATCTCTTGTAACTTTAACACATTTGTAGCGAAATCCTTGTTGACTGTTTCAGCACTATTCTCTTTCAGGTCGTTGATGCCCGTGTGAAGCAGTATGGCGTCTGGACTCTGGTCTGTGTTCCTGTAGGTTTTCCTGAGAATATTTATACTTTGCGTTGTTCTCTTCGTAACATTCAACCCATACGAACGACCTAATCTGTGGCGTCACATCTCTCATGATGGAGTCATGAAAGATGATGATGATTGAGGGAGCTGGCTCTGTTCTTGATGCCCTTCCTGTGAAATGGCATTGCTGTGATCTGAGGTAGTTGTTTCACCATCAGAGTCACTGCTCTCATCATTTACAGGCGTATTTGGCAAGCTGTTCTTTACATTGTTGTTTTAGCGTTGTTTTTGTTTGTTGTTGTGAGTTTTCCATTTGTCCACAATGGTTGGGGTTATTCGTCTTATTTAGAATTTTGCTCTTTGCCTCATGTTTTTTTGCTGTCCTTTTTAGGGGGATCGTCATCACAATTATGACGTTTCGCTGAGAGGTGTTCTGTGTAGTGGGGACAGATGAGGCGTCTGAGGCTCTGCTGGTTGTTACCTGGGTGTTTGGAGTGTTTGGGGTGTGTAGAGGCTCTGATGTCTCGACAGTCAGCGGTGTTTGCTGATGGACATGGGTTGTGTGGGGGCCAGGAGTGGAGACATCCTGGCTGCCGTTTTTCAAAGGAGTCGTCAGAACTCTGGATTCTCTATTGACGCTTGAGGGGGTCTGAGAGGGTCATGTGAAGTAGTCTTCTTGCCGAAAATCGATTTTAGTGAAGACTTCAGTGTTGTCGAGAATTGCTCATTCTTTTCGTCTGTCTGTGTTGAAGTCTCCTTAGTACTTCGTCCATTCGGTTCACTGTATCGTTTTTCTTTTTCATGTGTCTTCTCAAGACTGAAGGTTCTAAAAGCGTTCACAATTTGAGCAACAAGGTCTTGTGTTCTTTGTGGATGTTGTAGGTCCGCAACGGAGGTAGCAAGATTCTGAACAGACGATTCCAAGTTTCGAAGAACTGAGGTGATAGTTTGATGTTGAGACTTTAGAATTTGTTCTAGAAGTTGTTGGTTGTAACTTTCTGCGTCATCTGTGAAAACGTCATTGGGTCGTCTTTGACGTGTTTCTTGGAGAACTTCTTCTTCAATTTTTTCGTCTCGGAATATAGTGCTGCATGTTTTGCACGTGAATTTTCTTTGTGATCGGACGAAAATACATATTTGGTATGGTGGAAGTTCTGTGCAGGAATAGTGTATGAGTCTTGAGCAGTCAGAACATTTGAGATATTTCTCTTTTCGTGTAGTGTTTCCGCAGATGCAAGCCGTGGTTGTATCTTGTTCTTTTCGATATTCAACGTCAGACTGTTCATTATCTTTGTCTTTATCAGCATCGTCACTCTGTTCTATGTCTTCTTGAACAACAGTATTGTCGATTTCGTACTCACCGTCGTCAAATATCGGTGGATTTTCATGACCGGCTTGCCGCATCGCAGCCAAGGCTTCCTCCAGTGTATGGTATGACTTGTGGGTTGCCTTGGGAAAACCGGTCACCGATCGAGATGCATCATTCCAATTTTTAAAGATGCCAATTTGTCTACCTTCGCTCACTGCATACAATTTAGGATCTTTTTTTGTTGTCTTCCTCGATGTCATTCTTTCATATTTTTCAGCACATTCCTGACAAGGATTTAAGGTGGTGTTGGCTCCAGCTTGTGAATAGGACAGATCTTTAAGGCATCTCTTAAAACAACCCTCTTGACCTATCAATAGCAGTCATTTCTTCCCATTCCACATCAAATTAGCTCTGCAACTTATGCGCGCGCGCGCGCGCGCGCGCGCGCGCGCGCGTGTGTGTGTGTGTGTGTGTGTGTGTGTGTGTGTGTGTGTGTGATATGCATTCTTGTGTGTTGGTGCATGGTACGTATTGCGATATCTATCTTCTTATTGGCTTCAGTGATGTTTTCTTTAATCTTTTCTGTATTTGTAAGCGTTAAGGGCTTATGTAAGATTAAGCGCCATAAAACATCATCATCATCAACATCTTCATTATTATTATATATTATTATTATTATATTATTATTATATATTATTATTATTATTATTGTTATTATTACTATTATTATTATTGTTATCATTATTATCATTATAAATAATATTAATATTGTTCTTGCTGTTGTTGTTGTTGTTGTTGTTGTTGTTAGGACTATGATTATAATTTGATTTTTATTATTATGATTTTGATTTTATTGTTATTACTATTGTTCACAGAGTCATTATTATTATCATTAGTATTTTACTACTGTTATCATTTTGCTAATATAATAATAATTATTATTATCATTATTATTATTATTATTGTTGTTGTTGTTGTTTCATCATCATCATCATCATCATCATCATCATCATCATCATCATCAACATCATCTGTACAACGCTCCAGATAGCTGCTACCATGGCTACCGTGACATGTATTTCAGAAATGTTACAACCCTTAAGTTTGTCATCAAGAACAACGTGTTGGTTCCAGACAGAGTAGCGACACGCCCATCTGCACTCTACCTCCCCACGAACCCATTGCCTCCTGTCCCTCACGGATTTGACGTATGTGCAAGATGTTATGCGTGCGTTCACACACACAGAACCTCGGTTTATAGTCTCATTCGAAGGACTGTATGGGAAATGGAGTCAGAACCAATGTTAATTCCGAGGGAAAAATCCCCGTGTACCGAAACGCCCCGGTGGAGATTCGAACCCACAAACCCAGGATCACCAAGATTACGCGTCCGGCGCTCTACCACTGAGGTATCCCGGTCCCCTGTTACACTTTTAAAACCCAAGTTTTGTTTAAAAACAACAACAACAACAACAACAACAACAACAACAAAGTTAACAGCAGTGTTGACCCACCATCACCACAACTACGTCCGCATGATCCATGCGCACATGTTCACGCAAAGAGTAGCATACGTGACGAATGTATGCCTGTCCGTGTACGTGTTTTCGACATGTGCTTCCTGGGGATAGAAGAGTGAATGTGGCGAGAGTGACCTCCCTTTATCACCCTGGGCGCGAGACCACACTCTACAATTAGGATTTTGCCCTAAAACGCAAAATAATCCATGGAAGTGTTCTGAGGCCTGCCAGAAATTGGAGCCAGCATCTAATGTGAAACTGATAATGGATCAAAAAGAATAACTCACCACCAACTGTTATGGGGGGATTTCCACCGATAGAATCGCAAACAAACTTGAATTACGTGACACACCCCCCCCCCCCCCCCCCCTTAGTTGTCGTCACATTTCAGGCCTTTGCAGTCACCCGTGAGCCTATCTATCTTTGCGTCAGCTGAAAGCGCCCAAAGAGTCCCATTCCTTCGATTTTAATCCGTCTCTTTGGATCCACCTTGATGGCCGTACGAAAGAAAATAAGGAGAATCAACTTTAAGACATAATACGAATTCTCAAAACAGTCTAAGGGTGCCAGTTTATGAATACTCGACTTCTTATGCAAGGCCTTGGCGCGTTCATTTCTTGGTGTGCAGCCTCACCACGATCGAATCCAGCTGTTAGGTTGAATGTGGTGAGAGTGAGCTCCCTTACGTCTTGGACATTTCCACGATCGAATCCAGCTGTTAGGTTGAATGTGGTAAGAGTGAGCTCCCTTACCAGCTGTGGAAATCGCTACTGTAGGTTGATTTGGGGAGATCACCTTGGTGAGGTCAGTCTCCATAGACTTCATTGGCGGTCATCCTGGATAGCCTCTGTACGACGAGAGAGAGAGAGAGAGAGAGAGAGAGAGAGAGAGAGAGAGAGACGGAGGAAGAGAGAGAGAGAGAGAGAGAGAGAGAGAGAGAGAGAGAGAGAGAGAGAGAGAGAGAGATTTGGAGCGGCACTGCAATGAAGTGTAAATATCTATTGATGTGTGTGTGTGTGTGTGTGTGTGTGTGTGTGTGCGTGCGTGCGTGCGTGTGTGTGTGTGTGTGTGTGTGTGTGTGTGTGTGTGTGTGTGTGCGTGCGTGCGTGCGTGTATGTGTGTGTGTGTGTGTGTGTGTGTGTGTGTGTGTGTGTGTGTGTGTGTGTGCAGAGAGAGTGAAAGAGCTAGAGCTAGAGAGAGAGAGAGAGAGAGAGAGAGAGAGAGAGAGAGAGAGAGAGAGAGAGAGAGAGAGAGAGATGTGTAACAATAACATTAACAATATAAGAATAAATTTAAGTCTTTACTTTTCAAAACCATCTGACCTATATGAACAGGGGAGGTAATTCATGATCTGAAGTAACATTAAAGATCTCTCTCTAGTTATGACATCATAGTAGTTCTTTTGATTTTAAACATTGTTTTTGTACTGGCATACACATTTATTTGCCTAGCTGCGTTTCTGTCATCTTACTGTCAGGCGTAGAAGATCTGAATAAAGATGAAGAAAAGAAGCCACAACTTGACCAGCCGCCGTGGCGAAGTGGTTAGCGTCGCGGACTCCGGGCTGAGAAGTCACGGGTTCGATTCCCATCAGTCTTATGGGATTTTTCTGCCCCGACTGGCTCCTACACAGAGTTGATTTGCTACAGGCTCAGCTAGGAAGACTGTGATCACACAGCAGAGTTTCATCCACTTAATGGATGCGTCTCTGAAAGTGTTGCTCACATTTCCTGACTAACACTGCAGGTGTCTGTATCTCTCGGGCCTGGTTGACGCTGGGATATATCATGAAAGGAAACGAACAGTACAGCCGTGTCTTGCAGTCTCAAAACGAAATGAAAATCCATAGCATCATCTTGATCATCCTCATTCTCACTGGTCAGCATAAAAAGTCTCAAATTCAGTGGTTCTTCATGCCCTGCTCACATGGTGACCTTAGTTTCGATGTCCTCTCCACGTCTGTGGCCTTGGTTTAGTTCCGTCCGGGTCACCGGTATTGACGAGTCCATGGGGGGGGGGGGCTGTCGCTGGACGGATATGGTGGCGCCCTCTGGAGGGACAGCTCACGCATGCCGGCTCCACGACAAAGCAATTATTGTCGTCAGTAGGGGGCTTAGTAGGTGGTTTCCTGCGTATGTTGGGTCAGAACAGACGCCACTTAACACTCCCAAGTGACTCGACAGCAGTGCAGTGCAGTGTCCCCTCCGGTGGGTTACCTCTTGATGACTTGACATTGACTGCGTCCTGTGGAGTGCCGGTGCCGGGGCTGCGGCGGGGCCGACCGGGCTGTGGTTGTGGACGGGGTGTCGGAATGAGCGGCGTGGGTGCACTGCCACTGAAATGGCACAGAAGCTGGGACAGCCAACACACACACACAACACACACACACACACACACACACACACACACAACTTGGAACAAAAGATCACGACGTGATTACAAGCAGGTGTGTCAAGATTTGTTTGGTACCACTAACTGTGGTAACAAAAACCACAAACCGTGACAACGCCATGTCTCTTTCTTGACTTTATGCCTCACTTTTTTTTTAAAATATAACACAGAAGTCAACTTTGCACAGGCACGATCATGAAACGGCCATTTTTACTACAACAACAACAGCAATAAACACCAACAACAACAATAACCCCCCCCCCCCAAAAAAAAAAAAAAAAAAAAAAAAAAAAAAAAAAAAAAAAAAAAAAAAAAAAATCCCACGCATAACAGGCAAACCAAAGAGATATCTTTCCTTGCTCCAAACGGCAGTTTCTGCAAAACATGTTCCGGCATGTGGCTTGCGAAGAGACGGAACTGCTCCCCTCTTGTCGCCTGTCATAGCCGAACGTGTTAATCGGTGCATTCACCTTGACAAGCTGTGGCCATGTTGCTGCTGCTGTTACAGAGAGCGGTTGCTGCACATGATGGAGGCGTTCTCTTCAAGTAAGTCAATCCGTCTGGAATTGTATTGTTTATGTCACTTAAAGTAACTTCAACCCGGTATAAAGTTACGCTGGTAACAAGCAGTACACACCGTTGTCAGTTCAGAGAAAAAGAAAATGAAATTCACCATGTTGCTCTCTCTCTCTCTCTCTCTCTCTCTCTCTCAGGGAATGGAATGCGTGAGCATGTGCATGCTTTTTTTTTTCGCCTCTTCCGTTCCTGTGTATAGTGTTTGATTTGTCCATGAAAAATGTAATGCTAAGCATGAATAATAATTAAAATCCTGGAAGTGTGTTTACCGAACCCAGTTGGTAGAACAGACGTCCTCCCGCTTAATTACTATTGTCTTGATGTTTGATGTTTTGTTTGATGCACGCAGAAGGTGCATCCAAAATATCAGAGAATGCATGTAGAAAATGGTAAACACACGTGCAATATACCTGTTTTGTTTGGAAACGAACTTGTTTCGAAATTTTGGTGAATGAAAAAACATACCACTTTCTTGTATTCCTTTTTGGACTTGTTTTCTGAAGGTAAGGAGGGTCGAGAAGGGTGTGGTATACAGTCGATAAAGTCAAATTCCAGACGCAGCAAAGGTAAACATACAAACACAGAAAGAGCGTAAGAAAAGTTGGAGAAGCAACCGGATAGCAAAAGAAAGCAGATATTCGGAGAAGCAGTCAGAAAGCAAAAGTTGCGTCTCCGGGTGAGCGATCACAACCGGCTTCAGTTGTTTTAAACAGATATTTCCCTCAGATACGATCTCTAGCAGGCGGGAAGAGTGGATTCAAATTTGCTTTAAACGCAAATCGCTCCATGCCAAAGTAGAATTCTTGCTTTTGTCCTGTCCGGGTGTATTCGAAACAAGTTTAACATACCGCAGAGGAGAGATTTAAACAGTCTTCACACATTCCGCGTGATGAGGAACTGGATTTCATTGTAACCTATGATCATACGATTTTTTTTTTAAAGATCTGCGTGACCAATATGTTCATTATGTTAATCGTGTTTGTTCGTTTCTCTCATATGTTCTT
>JADBJO010008074.1:35000-52500 GCA_016801955.1 Conus betulinus | reverse complement strand
CATCCACCCGAGTCACGCGTCCCCTGCATCCATCTCATCTCTGCCCTAATGCGCCCACCCACGTCACGCCCTTTAACCACTCCCCCTGTCCAATACGCCTACCATGCGACACCCTTAATTTGCGCCCCCTCCACCCAAGTACCCACCCACGTCGCGCCGTTCATCTGGCCCTTCTGACCTAATACTCGCACCCACGTCACGCCCCTTATCTGAGCCCCCTCTTCCCAAGAACGTCCATCCATGCCACCCCTCGTGTCATCGCTCCCCCCCCCCCCCCCCCCCTTCGTTTCCCCCCATATGCATACACGCCAGGCCTTGAAATCTTCACTTACTGTTCCCTCATTCATTTCAGGCCCTGAAATGGATGCTTCCTGTACGCCCACCCATGTCACACATTACATTCTCGGTGTCATGCTCTAAAATCCGCATTCACTCCCGCCCCCCTGACCTCCCATTCTCATTACCGTGTTACACCCTGAAATCAGCCCCCCCCCCCTCCCCCCACCATTTCGCTACCCCCCATGTAAGATGATGAAAGTACCTCTATAGTCCCACTCATGTCACGTCCTGAAATTGACGCACCTTCCCTGTGCCTATATCATGATCTGAAATCCACGCACCCCACCCCCATTTGTGTGAGCCCCCCAATCTGCACTCCCTGGTCTCCCACCAATGTCACATCCTGCATCCGTGCCTCCTGCATCTCATACTCTGTATCCGCGTCCTCCATACCCGCCACCTCGCTGTAGACCGCATCCGTAACCCCCTTACCCCCCATCCATGTCACCTCATGCATTTACGACTCCATACCTATTATACATCCTGCATCCACGTCCCCGTCCCCCCACCCCACACCCCCGCGCCTTTCCCGTCATACCCTGCATTCACTCCTCCCCACCCTCTTCCAACGTATGCCAATGTATGTTGCGCGCTACGTGCGTGCCTCTTCCCCCTCCATTCGCCCATCCATAGCAGATCATGTGCTATCTCCCCACATACACCCACCCATGTCACGCTCCACATACACGTTCCCTCCAATCCATCATGCCCAACCATGTCTATCCACGCTCCCCTCCCCCCCCCCCCTCCCTCCCCCGCTTTGTTCCTTACACTCATCCATTTCCAGCACTGCATCCATTTCCCCTCTTCCCCTCCAGTTCGACCATGCCTTGTCAAACCTTGCATCTCCGCCCACCCTCCACGCCCACCCACGTCACGCCCTACATCTGTGACCTCTCTGCTCAAATACACCCACCCATGTGACTCCTCGCATTCGTGCCCCCACTGCTCCAATACACTCACCATGCCTCTGACCTTCATCCGCGTACCCTTTGCCCCAGTGGGGCGCCAATGTCACAATCGTCATCGACGCCCCCTTTGCCCAATACGCCCACCATGTCACGCCGTTTATACACTTCCTCTGCTGTAATAAGACACCCATGTCACAACCTTCACCCGCCCTCCTTTAGCCCCAGGATACGCACCATGTCACGCCCTTTATCCACGCCCCCATCTGCACCAGTAAGCCAGTCACAGACGTGTGTGTGTGTGTGTGTGTGTGTGTGTGTGTGTGTGTGTGAGAGAGAGAGAGAGAGAGAGAGAGAGAGAGAGAGAGAGAGAGAGAGAGACGGAACGGACGGACGGACATGGACACATTTTATGACAATGGCAAATGCCCTTCTGTCAAGGGGGTACAAATCAAAAACGAACAACAGTCATGGGAAAGAGGGCATTGACATATTAAGCACAATGATTATACTACTAAAATGGAAGCAAAGATGTCAAATATTGTTGATTTAACTAAAGTAATAATAATATTTGTTCATGAAAAACAAGGACAAACATCTCAAATTGTAACAAGAGAGAGAGAGAGAGAGAGAGAGAGAGAGAGAGAGAGAGAGAGAGAGAGAGAGAGAGAGAGCAGTTGACAGTCTTTGGATATGCATACAACAAATACGCATGTTTGATGCATCAGGCTTTGTTTATCACTGTACCATTGATGTGTTTTGCTGTTAGGCTATTATGTAGTGCACCTCTCTCCCGTTGCCGTTTAAAGACTAGTCTGCATCAGAATTGAGTACAAAATGGTGTAATGCATCTGATAAACAGCTGTGTCTGCTATATGCATCAGTCTAACTTCTATCGTTGTGTTCGTTCTAGTATTTCACAAACAGACCACGTATACGCCTTGCGTTTTTGACAGTTCCTCTTACCATTCAGTGAGCAGCAGTCTGCCCCAGGACTGGGTGTAATATGCTTTGGGACATGGACCACAGAGCCTTGGGCGTTTTAACCACCAAGCTGGTCTTATCAGTGTCTCTTGATGTGCTCTAGGAATAGGCCACATAAAGAACTTCTCACTGATCTCGCATATTGCTGTTTAAAACTTAGTGTAATCCAACATGATTATAAAATGGTCTAGACACCTTGCGCATCAAAGGCATTTGTATCGGTGTGTTCATCGTCGAGTTCAATACGTAGGCTACATAAAGAACTTCTCTTCGATTTCGCCATATGGCTGTTTAATGCTTTGTGAGTCCCAACATGATTATGAAATAGTCTGGAACATGCACAAACAGTCATTGCACACGTTATGTATCAAACGCGTTTGTCTCCGTCGTTGAGTTCAGTATGTAGGCTGCTTATAGTTCGTCTGTACTTTTGGCCTGTGCCATTGCCGTTTAATCGCCTTTCCCCATAAGAAAATTACATGCAAGCTGATCTTCTGCATCCACTGAACAGCCAACAATTCCAGTCTCCTTTAAAAAAAAAAAAACACAGCATTAGTGCTTAAGAGTCATTTATGAATCATCACCGTTCTGTTCCCTCTAGTATACAGCATTTTTTGGAGTTGACTTATTGGTTATGAAGATATCGCTCGCCAGGATGGAATCTTCACTGACAGCAAAGGGCTGTTTAAAGTATGGTCGTGTGTGAATTTTCGACCTAGTTATTTAGTGGTATTTCTTGGTTGATTCATCGCCCTTCGTTGGGATCGTATGTGAATAGCTGTAAATGCAATATAATCTCTGTCAAGATTTTGGGGTCAATACCGGCGATCGTGACATTTTTTTTGCTTCACTCCCGTGACTTACAGCATGTTACCTAAAACAACGTCATTTTCGTAATGGATATGATACTGACGTACACTACATTATTACTGTTTCAATCAGGATTATCTCTCTGTCACAGCAACCTGAAACCTAAAGCACCTGCTTATGTCAGAGACCTGGCAAGGGGAATGCAACTCGCTGACAAAGAACACACTTCTCCAGATCCATCCTAACCTGAAGAGCTTTTTTTTTTTTTTTTTTTTTTTTTTTTTTTTTACCGTGTGCCGCTGATGGCTGTGATGTAGAAAGTTCTGTGCCTCATGTACACAGGCCACCCTTTTTACACGAATTCGTTTCTTGTAAAAAGCGAAGAAGAACTGTAATGTATTCCAATTAAAGTGCTATTCACTAAAGGAACATGCTCCTGAATAGTGTCGGGACCTTTATGTCGTCAGACATGAACACATTACAGCAGATTCTTGAAAATCTTGTTCAGAGATGTCCCACATGATATGATTTTTTGAAATCATGAAAGAGGTAAATAGTTTTCATCTGATTAACATTTTACAGAAGAAAATCTGTGTGTGTGTGTGTGTGTGTGTGTGTGTGTGTGTGTGTGTGTGTGTGTGTGTCCGTGTGTGTGTGTGTGTGTGTGTGTGTGTGTGTGTGTGTGATCTGTTTTGAGAGTTGATTTCAACGAGGTGACAGTCATGATGTGTGTTTTTTTGTGCTAGTCTTGGCTGTAAAAGATAGCTTGAATTGAACTGCGAGTCCAATGCCATGTATACAAAGAATCCTAAGCATTTACGAAATCAGAAATCTATCCATTTAGCGTGGCTAGTCTGAATCTCAAATGACTGATTTTATGCAATGTTTGAATATGTTCTGATTTACAACAATGCAGCAAAGTCTGACATACCATCAACATAAACTGTCATGGAGTGGGTTGACTAAATCTAACTTATTTTCAAGTACGGATATGGGCACGTGTTCTGACCCACTCTCACGGGTAAAAAAGAAAAATTCTACGGGCCACCACTGTCAAGGACCCAATATCGCACAAGAGATTCACTCAGAGAAAAAAGCTGAAGTAAAGAGCGGGATACGATAATTTACCTGAGGGCTTCTGTCTCCTCAAACAAATATCTGCACACAATGAATGACTGATGATGAAGCAAAAGAAGCCCTGTAGGTTTAACACGAAACTAAATAACGCTAATACATCATAGCATTACATACTCGTAGTCGTTATTGTCGTCAGCATTCAGGACTGGCACCTTTGAGCCGCTTCATGCAGACTGCCAGTTGTCAGCGTCTGTCCAGTTCACAATCGCTCACACACTTATATTAGCACGTGCATTCCGTGGTTGTAAACTTTCTAACTTCTGCTTGTTCAAAGAGCTGTTCAGCTCACCACAAACGTTAACGAAATTCACGTTTGCGACATGTACAATTTTTCATATGAAATTGGATTTTTTTTTCGCCCTTTTTCTTTCTAATCATTGAAAACAATACGTTATTAATATTGCCTTGATACATTACACGAAACTTGCAGTGCTGAGATTACCAAACGTATTGATGCTCCACAATTGTAGTTACAGCATGTTTTTTTTTTTTCAGGAAGGGTAATAAATGACTGTCAGCTAAAAAAAAACAAACAAACAAAACAAAACAAAAAACAAAACAAAACAAACAAAACAAAAAAAAAACTTTCCTCTCCCAGTTTACAGTAATGCAAACATATTATTCTATACTTCGAATTGTTATCAATAAGACTATCAGACTATCCTAAAAAATCGCGACTGTGCAAAGCATGACATTAACTTCTCATCTCAACCTTTCACCGACGTATCATCAAGTCATATCGGCTGTTGCTACCAAATCCTGCAGTTCCAAGTAGAAAATGAAGTAAGCACTATACAGTCACAAAGTTTTTCATCTGACTCTTAAGAAACTGACGTAAGCGAAGCTCTCGTGCCTTCTGACGCTTCTCTAGAATAATATGCACCGTGTGTACAGAAAGGGATTCAAAGATGAATTCAGTGGTAAGACTACATAGCAAGGGGCGACGTTGACGTCAGAGGAAATGACAACATCCATGGCTGCCAGCAGTCCGCACAGACCAATAGGGAACCAACAGAGGAAGTCTGAGGCAGCGATGGACAGGAGCCGCCGGGCTAGGACCGCATCTTTGGATTTGACGACGGTTCTTCCTTCCTTGGTAGTGCTCTCATGTGACCATGCGGACAGAGACATAGCACTGACTTTCACCGAGTAGTAAATGAGAGACTGTCCCACAGCGATCAACAGAAAAAGGACCAGGTTGCAGACAGTCATGATGGAGAAGCCATAGACATGACCAGCAAAGTCAGTCTTGGTGATGGGCAGTGGAATGCAAATGCCTGTCTGATGGTAGAATTCCCAGTGTGAGGTCACAGGAAGCAGGGGTATGCCAGCTATGATGAGACCCCATGCCCAGGTGAAGACACAGGCGACATTAGCTGAAAATGATCCGAAACGCATCTGACTGAAAGGAAAGTGAAGCACAAGGAATCTGTCCAAGGTGATGAAGCATATGAGGAATGCTGAGACCTCCGAAGACAGAAAGGACAGAAAACCCCCGCCAGACTGCAGGCTGTGCTCTGCTTCCAGGTGGCCTCATGCCACACGTAAGTGCCAGCAAACATTTGGTCTGCCACCCCGATTATAGCTAGGTACACCCCCATCAGCAAGTCCGACACACACAGATGAAGAATAAAGACCGTGAACCCAGCCTTCAACCTTTCTGGCGAAAAACATGAACGGTAAACTATGCTACTAAAGTTCCCCATGGTTGCTAGGAGTGCAAACAGTACAAGAGCAGAACGATACATGTCTGACTTCAGCAAGTCTTCACAGGAGGAGATGCTATCAGATGGAGCAATGCATTCACCCTGGAAACCTTGTGGAAGCACAAGTGGGCAGCACATCTTGAAGTTGTCTGTGAAAACGTGTGTGAGCTTGCTCATGTTTTTCATGAGTTTCGCATTGAAATCGGATACAGGGCAACCCCGTAGATCCAGGCCAGTCAGTTGTCTAAACACATCCTTACCCTGGAGTGACGTGACTTCACTCGACGTCAAATCCAGAAACTGCAAATGTGGCATCACTGTGGACAAGTTGTTCATATCCAGGAAGGTCATTTGTATACGGGAAAAATTGAAAACCATTAATGCCAGCAACTGGTGTTTCTTTTGATTACTGAAAAGACGGCTTGATAAGGGATTATTTGCGAGGTTTAACCTTCGAAGGTGTTGCAGTCCTGCTAAGTGCTTCAAATTGACATATTGAAGTGCATTGTCACTCAGGTCCAGACTATGTAGGTTCGGTAAGCTGAATCGAGTCAAATTTCTCCAGTCACACACGCTTGGGCTCCAAGATGAATCAGCATGATCAAGATTCTGGTATCGCTCTGTTGCACATTACTTCCCCTCGCTTCCAGATACCGCAGCTGTGAGAAAGAGCTGAAATGAAACGTGTTTATGCAAGTAAAGGCCAGGCCATAACACGCGCAGGGCTGTGGACATTTGAGGTCACACATCACTTCATCGTCATGCTGAGGACAGTGAGGCTGACCATCACATAGATGATTCGCGTGCAGACAGATGGTTCTCTGAATCCCTCGACACCTGTACAAACTCAAACATTTGAGGAAGTTACATCGCATTTCATCCTCGTGATCTGGACAGTCGTAGATACCATTGCAGCGGACGTAGACAGGTAGACAGTAGCCTCCGGTAAAGCACCGGAAGTGAGTGTCTGGACACTGAATGTTCTTGTCTGCCATCCGGGTCTTGCTGAATCCCCCCGGCCTGTCAAAGTAGATCACAGCAGGAGGGAGGACATCATAGTCATTATCTTTACACGACGACACGAGGCCTCGTCTGAACCGGCCATGCAGTTCTTATGGCCGTCACATATTTGAGAAAACTCCACGCACTGACCAGGGGAAACACAGGAAAGAAACAAATTAAAAGACTGCTTGTTTCCTGGTTGATCTGTTGAAAATCAAAACACTGTCTGTGTGCTGGTTGATTTGTCTGTTTGTATGTCAAGAGTTTTAAGGTAAGATGACTTTGTACAGGTATATATATATATATATATATATATATATATATATACAGCGCTGTTTCTTGCTGTGCAGTCGTCAGGGTATGGGGGGGTCGGTGTTGTCGGTGTTTTTTTTATACGTGTTCGCTGTCTGCCATCACGTGCGGTCAGTGTTTTTCATGTTTTTTTGATTTTCTTTCTGCTCCCTGATAGGAACTTCCATTGTGTGTCTGCAATTGTTAACCATTTCTATCCTAGTGTTTAGGGTTGCTAATTTTGGTTTGCATAGGATCATATATTTTTCTGTTAGGCATAAATTACATCTTTTTGAAATGTTATTGTATGATGCAGCTCTTTTTAAGATTTTCCAGGATATGTTGTAGTCTATTTTTTTATCTTTGAGTTTCCAAATATATTTACTCAATTCTGTTTGATTTTTGTATCTTTCTTTGTTAAATGACTGTTTATGATTTGCATATCTAGTTTTAAACTGGTTTTCAGTGATACCTATATATGTTTCTTCAGTGTCTCTGATTTTACAGTGGCTTGGTATACAATATTGCTGTGGAGGCATTTATTGTTTAGAGGGCACTGTTGTTTCTTGGTACAGTTGCAAGATTTCCTTTCTTCACCCTCGTTTGTCTCTGCACTGCTTTTCGTTTTGTTGGTTGAATCAATGATGTTTTTGAGATTCGGCATACATGAGTATGATAATTTTATGTTGTGCCTGTTAAATATCTTAAACAGCTTGTGCTCTTTTGGGAAAGAAGATGTCAGAATTTTAAAGAATTCTTTTCCAACGTTTGTTTTAACTCTTTCATCCTATCAGGGAGCAGAAATCAAAAAACACATGAAAAACACTGACCGCACGTGATGGCAGACAGCGAACACGTATAAAAAAAACACCGACAACACCGACCCCCCCATACTCAAAGTTATTGTTGGTTAGCAACACAATTATATATATATATATATATATATATATATATATATATATATATATATATATATATATATATATGTATATATATGTGTGTGTGTGTGTGTGTGTGTGTGTGTGTGTGTGTGTGTTCCATTAGCTTAGGCAGAAGCAGAGCGTGACCAGTGTACAGTCGCCAGGTAGTCTAAGGTGACCCTGCACTCCAGGCAAATCGAGGACACCCACCAGAGGAAGGCAGCCATGAAGACAGAGAAAAAACTGTTGAGCAAGGTCCCTAGGGTCAGACTATGTTGAACTGTCCGTCAGAGACCTCGCGATCAGCTTCATTAAAACCTCAATCACCTTAGCATTCAGTACCACTCAGCAGGATGAGTGAAAGAGACACACAAGTAGCATTACTGATGGCATACCGACAAAATTTACGATTGCCTTCAATCTCTCCCCACCCGGTCCCCGCCCCTGTTTTTCCCCATACGAAAACCATCAATACCCTCGGTAAAGTATCCATGGAAAATGAAATGTCTTACAACCAAATGCAAGCACTGTCATTTCACTCCAGAAAGCTAGAGATTGTCCAAGTCATAAATTAAGTAAATGGCGCCATATCACATTTGTGAGCAACATAAAACTTTTTTCAAAGAGCACTGGGATAAGACTGAGCTCTGTCATATCCAACTGAATATGCCAAGATCAAGATGACTGTTCAAAACAATGAAACATTCCAACAGTAGAGTGGGCCTACGATGATGTCTATAACAATCTAAGCGAAACAAATCAGTGTGGATGTACAAAAGTGCCAGTTTGCAAACTGCTTTGAATCTTTACAGACGTTTCTTCTGCTAGCTTTTATTTTAAGAGAGAGAGAGAGAGAGAGAGAGAGAGAGAGAGAGAGAGAGAGAGAGAGAGAGAGAGAGAGGGGTCATGCCATGTCGTGGGTGTCTTGCAATGTGAACAATGTCGTGTACCAAAGTCTATGCTACAACAACCATCGCCACCACCACTACATGACTACTGCTGTCTCTGACTGACCTTTCTCTCTTCTTCCATTAGCATCCATTTCTAATGCGTTTTTACGCCATTAAAAAAGACTGTGGCCAGAAAGCACAGCTGTGCCGGAAAGTGAGAACTCTTGGGTACTTCATATCAGACCGGCAATATCAAGTGCAAGAAATGAATGATCCATCGTCTCCTGGAGTGTGTGTGTGTGTGTGTGTGTGTGTGTGTGTGTGTGTGTGTGTGTGTGTGTGTGTGTATACGTGTGTGTGTGTGTGTGTGTGTGTGTGTGTGTGCGTGCGTGCGTGCGTGCGTGCGTGCGTGCGTGCGTGCGTGCGTGTGTGCGTGCGTGCGTGTGCGTGTGCGTGCGTGCGTGCGTGCGTGCGTGCGTGTGTGTGTGTGTGTGTGTGTTTGTGTGTGTGTGTGTGTGTGTGTGTGTGTGTGTGTGTGTTGGAGGAGGGAGGGCAGGCCTGGATGAGGAAGGCGGGAAGTGTATGAGCAAGGATGAAAATATCATTTCTTGTTTCAGCAAGCCCCCGAACAGACTCTACCTGTCAGTGTCTGAAACGTGTTATTTCACGATGACAGCAGTTATCACCACTTGGTTTGACAAATGTCTGAAAAATAACTGCTGGGATTCTTCAAATGGTTCATTCAGATTTAACTGAAACATCACACACTTTATGATTCATGGATAGGATAGGAGCAGCAATGTTGGAAGCATGGGGTAGCATGTGTCGGACGGGCGGATGGGGGAGGGGTGGGGGGGGGGGTTGGTTAACAGAAAGAAAGAGCAAGCACCTGTCCTTGTCCGGGGGGAGGGGAAGGGGGGGGGCAAGGGGAGGGGGGGGGGGGTAAAAAGATAAGAGAGGGCACGCACCTGTCCTTGTCCACAACTGAACATGTGTGTTTCACACGGTGTATGGACACAGAACTCTTCGTCGCTGTTATCAGAGCAGTCGTCTCGGAAATCACACAGCAGACTGTAAGGCACAGAGCGGTCAGTGGCCCCACAAGCAAAGTAAGGCTGTGGGATCAGACCGTGCGGCATTCTGCAGATAGGGGTGTAGATGACCTGTGGAAAGGGTTCTGAGCGATATAATGATGATTTAACAACAACAATAACAGCTTTAACAACAACAACAAAAACAACGACAATAGCAATTTTAGATTAATAATGATAAAAAAATGATAATATAATAATAATAATGATAATAATGATAATAATAATAATAATAATAATAATAATAATAATAATAATAATGATGATGATGATGACCATATCAACAAGAACATCAGTGATAATAATAATGGTAGTAGTAGTAGTAGTAGTAGTAGTAGTAGTAGTAGTGTGGTAGTAATAATAATAATAATGATACTGCTACTACCACTGATATAATAATAATAATAATAATAATAATAATAATAATAATAATGATGATGATGATGATGATGAAATAAACAGACTACTACTGCTACTACTGCTGCTACTACTGCTACTACTACTACTACTACTACTACTACTACTACTGAAAATAACAGCAACAGCAGTAGAAAAAAAATGATATTGATGATGATGATCATGATGATAATCATAATAATGATGATGCCGATGACAATGATAATGATACTGCTACTACTACTGCTACTGCTACTACTACTACTACTACTACTACTACTACTACTACTGGTAATAATAGCAACAATAATGATACTTAGAAGAAGAAGAAGAAGAAGAAGATTTATAATAATAATAATAATAATAATTATTATTATTATTATTATTATTAATTTTTTTTAACTATTATTATTGTTATTATTATATATTATTATTATTATTATTATTATACTATACTACGATACTACTACTACTACTACTACTATGATGATGATGATAATATAATATTAATAATAATAATAATAACAACAACAACAACAGTAATAATAAATAATAATAATAATAATAATGATGATGATGATGATGATGATGATGATAATGAAGATACTGATACCATTACTACTACTACTACTACTACTACTACTACTACTACTACTACTACTACTACCCGAGTAATGCTCTCTGCCCCCTCACTCACAGACCTCCAGAAAGCAGGGAAGAGGATCCTGGTCTCACTGACCATGTGCTGGCCCTAGGTGCCATTGCTGGGCGTCCCTGCTGTATCACAATGGTTGGTGTGGTGTGCCTAGTGTTGGCGAAGTGTGTGCGTGTGTGTGTGTGTGTGTGTGTGTGTGTGTGTGTGCGTGCGTGCGTGCGTGCGTGCGTGCGTGCGTGCGTGCGTGCGTGCGTGCGTGCGTGTGTGTGTGTGTGTGTGTGTGTGTGTGTGTGTGTGTGTGTGTGCTTGTCACCTCTTGCTTTCAGCCTCCACCGCTGACTAGCAGCGCTGCTTGCAGCACTACGAAAAGGGGAGCAAAACGCGTCCGTCCTTCCCTCTCAGTATAAAACCTCTCCACCAGCTAGCCCTATGTAGTGCCTCCTCGTGTCGAGACATGTTAACTGGCACCTTGCGGACTCGGGATAACCTACAAGGGACTTGGAGAAGACGTGTGGCAAGCCAGCCGCCAGCGTGTGGATACGCCCTGGTGCCCACGAACCAGACCCCAAGTTATGGGTCAAAATAGATTCACTGCCTTGTGACGGGGTAGACAAAGGCTAAAGGAGTAAAGTCTGGAAGAAAATCTAGAGTGGAGCCCCTAAGGAGGCTGGCCTAAACGCTATGACACCTTTCGGCAACTCCCACAGCTGCGCTGGCACCGTACCATACTGGCTTGTCCTTTCCATTGAATCCTCTCAGCTGATCCGAGAGGGGTCTTCTGGCGATTGGACACCCAAGGATCTCCACACGCTTCGCCCAAGCGGCCTGCGCTCTGCAGAGGTCCCTCCAGTGCTGCTATCCCATCAAGACACGGGAGACAGCAGTCACGAGTGATAAGCCCATACCGTGTCACATAAGCTCGGGCGCTACCGGTTGTCTCTGATGGTGGGAGGGACCATCGTCTTCCACTTGTCAGCTACCACCCACCTCAAGCTGTGCTGTCTCCAGCCGACAAGGTGCTGACCTGCCATAGTCTGCCTGTTACAATGGCAATAAATAAAAAAGATAAAAAATAATCTGTCAGCCTTGCGGCTGGCAACCTGGGACCGTCAGGACGATCCGTCCTGGCTTTCTGACGATCTCCAGGAAGTTGACATGCCAGGAAACAGCCATCATCGACCTTAAGTTGAAGAGATTCAACCTCGACATTGCCCCGCTGCAAGATACAAGACTCCCTCTAATGGCAGCCTCGGGAGAAGGACTACACGTTCTTTTGGCAAGGGCTAGAGCCAGAGGAACACCGACCATATGGTGTCGAATTCACAGTACGAAACTCTCCTCTATTTTCAGTTGAACCACCTTCCAAACGGACAGCGTGAATCATATCTCTCCAGCTCACGACTTCTTTGGGGCCAACATACATACTTAGCGTCTACGCCTCCACTCTCTGCTTTACAGCCAAGGATAAGGATAAGTTCTATGAAGAGCTGAAAGCCAAGATCAGCGAGTTACCTGCGCAAATAAACACCCGTCTTGCTCGGAGACTTCAACGTGCATACTGGTGCAGACCACAGCTCCTGGCCCCGCTGCATCAGCCGCTTTGACAATGAGTAGCAGGTGCTTGAGCTTTGCTCCTTCCACAACCTTTGTATCACAAACACGTTCTTCCTTATCCAGCCACACCACATAGTGTCCTGGAGGCGTCCCACATCTCGTCACTGGCACCAGCTGGATTTTGTGATCACTCAAAGACCCTTGCTCAGCCATGTGCTCGTCACCCGCAGCTGCCATAAGGCCGACGGCGACACTGCTCACTCCCTCGTTGGCAGCAAGGTGCGTCTTTGGCAGAAGCAAATCCACCACTCCTTGGCAGAAGGGACGTCCTCGAATCAACACAGCCATGACGTCAGTGCCTAAACTGCACGAACGCTTCGCCAGAACCATTGACAAGGCTCTAGAGGATGCCAAACTTATAGCACTTTATAACGGTGGAATCACACCCACGATGCCAGCTACCAATCCGATTCAGAGAAAATGGAAAGAGAGTGAGAAAAAATGAAAGAATGGTTTGAAGCAGGAATCGTAGAAATGGATCATGCCATTACTGCTAAGTAAGCCGCACTCCTCAATGACAAGAGAAAGCCCTCAAAGAAGACGCTAGCGGCACTTCAAAAATCTAGCAGCAACACCCAAGCGGACAGCCCGTAAATGCGCCAGTGAGTACTGGCTGAACCTGTGCTAGGGCATCCAAATCTAAGCCGACTGTGGCACCATCCGCTCATGTACGAAAGCGTTCGGCTCTGGCGCCATCAAGATCGCTCCTTTGAAATCTCCGTCAGGGGAGGTCATCACCGATTGCAGCAAACAAATGGAGAGATGGGCGGAGCACTACCAGAAGCTGTACTCCGGGGAGAACCTCGTCACTCACACAAACCATTGAGAACACCACCCTCCTGCCTGCCGGCTCGACACCCCATCCACAATTGAGGAACTCAGCAAGGCTCTCGACTTGCTAGTCTGTGGTGAATCCCCGGGTGAATCTCCGGCATTTTGGCAGAGGTCATAAAAGCCAGCAAGGAGAGTTATCTCCTGAGTCACCTCCATGAGATTCTGCTGCAGTGTTAGGAGGAAGCAACCGTACCCCAGGACATACGCGATGCAAACATCATCATGCTATACACGAACAAAGTAGACTGCAGCGACTGCTTTAACTATTGCAGAATGTCCCTCATCATCATTGTTGGCAAAGCCTTCACCTGCGTCGTCCTCATCATGCTGCAGCTACTCGCCGAGCAGGCGTACCAGGAGGCACTGTGTGGCTTCAGAGCTGCAAGGTCGACGATCTACATGATCTTCTCCCTGAGGCAGCTACAAGAGAAGTGCCGCAAGCAGAGAAGACCCTTGTTCATCGCCTACATCGACCTGACCAAGCCGCTCCAGAAGATGATCACGTCCTTCCATGGCAACATGAATGACGCTGTCCAGTATGTTGGTTCATCTTTGAACCCATTCCCAATCAAGAGCGATGTCAAACAACGGTGTGTGCTTGCTCCAACGCTCTTAGGCATCTTCTTCTTCCTAGTGCTGCGCTATGCCTTCCGACAATTTGAAGACGGCATCTCCCTCCTCATAAAGAGTGACGTAAGCCTCTACAACCTGGCACGCCTCTGAGCAAAGACGACGATGAGGAAAGTCCTCATCAGGGAGATGCTCTTTGCAGACACCGCCGCCCTTACCGCCCACACTGAGGAAGCGCTACAATGGCTCATCACCTGCTTCGCTTATGCCTGCGCCGAATTTGGCCTGACCGTCAGCTTGAAGAAAACAAACATCATGGGCCTGGAGGTCACCAGCACTCCTTGCATCTTCATCGGCGATCAAATCCTCAAAGTGGTCAACGACTTCACTTACGTGGGCTCCACCACCTCTAGCAATCTGTCTCTGGATGCAGAGCTGAACGTGCGGATCGGCAACATCAGCCATGGCCCGTCAAGTGAAGAGACTCTGGGACAACACCATGCTTACGTCAAACTCCTAGATGAAAGCGTTCCAAGCCTGCGTGCTGAGCACTCCCTCTACGGAAGCGAAGCATGGACCCCGTGCTCTCAACAAGAACGCAGACTGAACGCCTTCCACCTGCGCTGCCTCAGAAGAGTCCTGGGCATCACTTGGCAGTGTCGCATTACGAACAAGGACGTCCTGGCCCAGGCGCGGGGATGCCTAGCATGTTCGACATGCCGACACAGAGACGTCTGGGCTGGCTTGGCCACGTCAACCGCATGGACGACGGTCGCATACCAAAGGACATGCTGTACGCTGAGCTGGCTACAGGCCCCAGATTCACAGAACGGCCCGCCCTACGCTACAAAGACGTATGCAAGCGCGACCTGAGGGCAGACAGCCTCGACCCAGCAGATCTGGAGACAGCAGCTTCAGACTGGGTCAGCTGGCGGCCCGCCATCAAGGCCGGCATCAAACAAGCATGGCAGAGGAAGGAGGTTCGGATGGAAGAGCAGAGGCGCCGCAGATGGCAAAGAATTGAGTCGCCACCAACAGACGTTCCTGACCGAGACTTCACCTGCAGCATCTGCAACAGCATCTGCTACTCAAGGATCGGGCTCTTCAGCCACAGAAAGTGGTGCAACCCTAAAACTGACTGATCCATGGCACAACACCGTTGCCTCTCGAGACAGACGGATGCCAGTGAATACAACAACAACAACAACAACAACAACAACAACGACAACGACGATAACAACAAAAGCAATACTACAACAACTACTACAATACTACTACTACTACTACTACTACTACTACTGGGTATAATGATATAACAATAGTTGAGTTTTCCTTTAATTCCGTGCAACTGTGGCGACAATTAGTCTTATCTCTTCCATCAAACAGTACGATATTTGAGGGATTTTTTTTCTGTCCAGTGCAGCAATAATCATTCTTTTGTGTTGTTTTCACAGAATGTGGGAATTTGAGAATTTGAAGGACCTTTTTTCATCATCCAGCTGTGACAATCTTCCTTTTTCTGTTGTTTCACAGTATTTGAATATTTTAATATCACACATCGTAACTGCCATTATGATGACAGTATACGAGTGACCTAATATGTACTGCTAATGATAACGAACTTTTGATTGTATACATTCAGACATAAATAACACACCCGTGAACTTCGCTGCAATGATGCAGAAAAGTAAAAACTAACATCACTTTATTTTCAAGACTTTACTCAGACGCTAATTAATTTGGTTAATTTGATTTCTTGTCAAGCTGCGACAAGCACAAAAAAACTGCTCTTTAGTGTGGCAGACCACGTGCATTTTAAAATCAATTACTTAACCTGTTTTATTTCCATACCAGTGCATACTTCAATGACTTAACAGTGTGAAAACAGTTAAAGAACAGTGCAAAAGTCGCCCCACCCTTTTCCCTCTCCCATCTTAATATCATTGTAAACAGTGTAACTTCCTCTGACAATCCATTCTTCTGTAGTCTTCAGAGTACAGTGATTTTTTTAAAGTGCAATATAGGCCTATGTGATATGTTCCCAGTAATTTACACTCATACTTCTGAAATTATTAAAAACAAAAGCTGAAATCATTTTCATTGAAGTTTATAATGGCCTGGGAAACGAGCTTGGTCGCTGTCCATGTATACAGGCACGCACGTGTGTGTGTGTGTGTGTGTGTGTGTGTGTGTGTGTGTGTGTGTGTGTGTGTGTGTGTGTGTGTGTGTGTGCAGGGGCAGGGAGCAGGGTAGAGAGACAGGGAGAAACAGGGGGAGAGAAACACGTCCACACGGATATAACAAAGCAACCACACAGAAATTCATTACAACTGGCGCGTCAGCAATTTCTAATGTCTCCAGCGATTCGTTACAAGCGTTACTGTACATACATACATACATACATACACACACACATACATACATACATACATACATACATACATACATACATACATACATACATACATACATACATACATACATACATATTGTATGCATGTGTGCATGCTGTCGAATGTAGGACAGGAGATGCAAAATCTATGGCGCAAATGTCATCACCTGAACGTGCAAGAAAATCTCACGACAGCTCCAGTGAAACAGAGACAACTACGATGCACAGCTACACATGGTTAAGTACATAACCTGATACATATGTTCTCTTTCCATTTATGGGCCCTTTTGAGAAACCTGGTTTTCTTTTCTTTCCTTTTTTTTTTTTCTTTTCTTTCAAGCTTTGTATAAACCTCCAGGTAGGTGGCCACACCACCCCATTCCACCCCGTCCCCACATCATTTCCCCCATCGTTCAATTCTGTTACCGCCCAAAGTAATAGTCCTGTCCACCACCACCCTATCCCACCTCCCCTCGCTCCACCTGAATGTTGGTTTCCTTAGTCCTTTCATACACACACATTTTTAGTTAATTTACAACTGGGAGTAGCAAGGTGTCTTGATTATCTGTGCAAACATTTTGATCTACCCACATGATCCAGGGCCCTTATGAAAACATGGTATTGGTTTTTGTTGTTGTTGTTGTTGTTGCTGCTGCTGTTGCTGTTGTTGCTGTGTTGATGTTGTTGTTGTTGTTGCTACTGTTGATTTTACTACCTTTAATGGTGCTCGTTTTCAGATAACTGTACAGTCTGAACTCCCATGATTTCAAAACCCATCCTAAGATTGACGCGTCTCAGGGACACCACATACTAAAAGGACTCGCGCACAACACCGCACCAACCTCTTTCGACCAACCGACAAAAATGACAATCAGCATGACACACACACTCACCTCCTGGCTTTCCACGGTCCAGCACGAGCTCTCCGGATCGCACGCCAGCATCTGGTGAGTAATATGCT
>JADBJO010008074.1:10000-25000 GCA_016801955.1 Conus betulinus | reverse complement strand
TATGGTGGGAACTGACACATCCTCTTCGCAAAGCATATCCCTGATCAGTCTTAATGTTCGTCCTGTAGCACCTCCTGTATCATGGACAGAGAGCTCTATGAACTGGCACTCCAGAGTTTGCAAATGCACGATGGCGTTGGCTGGCACCTCAAGTCTGATTGTACAACTTGCAAACATCGTGCCGTTGATGTTGTGGAGAGAAAAACGACCACGTGTTCCCTTAATCTTTTGAAGTAACGTTGGGTTACGTATGCAATCAGCTAGGTCGTATAATTTCAGCGATCTGTCCATGTTCTCGTCTCCCCTTTGCCACGTCGTACTGTTCTCTTCTGTCCACAAGCTGTGGTCAAGGCTGGTGGTCGTGCCAGCGAGTTTTGGAACTTTGGTCTTTCTGGTAACCCAGACAGGAGGCTGCCTGTGTGTGTTGTTCTGTACTTTCGTCTCTTGTATTATTCTGAGAGGAAGATAGGTAGGATGTATCTCGAACTGCTGAGCTTGCTGCCATGTATGCGCCTGGGCTGGTCAGTATATTTGAAAAGTCCCACAGCATCAAAAACACCATGCTGTCTTTTGCTGCAGCTGTGGACAAGTATTGTTCATAGTAATCCTAGTATGGTACTTGGCGAATGACAGCGTACAACAAGGATATAACTGGTGCGATCGGATGATAATAATGTTGTCTTTATTTCTAATCAGGACAATCTCTCTTGCTCTCGTCCAGTAAGGGTGGTAAAGATGTGACATTTTTATATCATCAGCGCAAAAAAAAAAAAAAACTATGTCCCTTGCCCAAATGGGTGTTTAGGATTCAAACTCGAATTTCGAAATACTTTTAATAATGCGATGCACGAAACTATACAGTGTTGACGCATGAGAATGTTTTGGTGGAGTGACTGAATAAAAAAAAAAAAAAACTGTTGCATAATCAAACTGACTACGGTAGGCCTGTCATAGCGTGGCGCATGCAAGCCAGAGGCATGCTGATGCTGTGGGGATATATGCGTTGGCATAAGGCTAACCAGCCACGGGGCTACCACATGGGTTCGTGGCTCAAGGCAGCAGTACATCTGTGTTTTGATTCAGAAAACAGCTGTATGTTCAAGACAATGCAAAACCCTCCCTGGAGATGTGCGTTGTGTCAGAGATTATCATAGGATTGCACTGTAATCGAAAAAGTACAGTGCAAAACACAACCCCATGAGCAATCTGCTGAAAGCTTTATCAGCGCTTCCCCTCTTCTCTCCTGCCGCTGTCAGTCTACTAGAGAAATGAAGATGGAACATACCATGACACTAAACTTTGTTCACAAATGTTTAGTTGCTAATTCAAGGGAAAACGTGCAAACACACACACACACACACACACACACACACACACACACTAGCAGCCATCTTGACCAGCAAGGACCCGTACAAAGTGTATGAGGAAAGCATGTGCACGTGAGAGGAGCGCAACACACGTGAGTGTTGATTCCACCACTCACACTGACAGCGCACAGCCAAAGGAAGCTAAGAGATAAAGCTTATCTGTAGACCGTCTCTCCCTGCCTATACCCCTCGCCTCACTTTCTCTTGCCACCCCGTCCATCGCATTATGGCAAATATCCTCTCCCCCCCCCCCCCCCCCCTTTCATTTGCCCCCCATGACTCACCGTTTCAGTCGGTGATGGTACACAGTTATCCTAGTCCCATACTCCTACCGGTTGTTCACTCTCTCTCTCCGCCCCCCCTCCACTGTAACTTCTATCCCTCCTACCCCTCCCCCATCTTCGCAAAAGACACCAATCCTCCCACCAGAAGAACAGAGCATCCCGAGGCTGTATGTGCAGATGTCAGGTGACGACACACTGAGATCCTCGTTTATCACCAGAGATGCCCAGCCTGGCGGGCACCTGCGAGCGCACAGTCCATCTGTATTGTCATGTTATAGTAGAAAGACACCCGACCTGTTCACTGTAATCGTGCCATTACCAGAAGGGGGGGGGGGGGGGGGGGGAGGTTAAAGGACTGCTGTGCGGGCCTCCCTTTCAAGTATGCCATTGTTTGTTGAGCTTTGCTTGACTGCCCATGTTTGGCAACGTTTTCCCAGCTATAGTGCTGTAAGAATTGAGAGTGGAGGGAATGGGGGTGACATGAAAGAGTAAAGATGTCGTCAACATGAGAGAGAGAGAGAGAGAGAGAGAGAGAGAGAGAGAGAGAGAGAGAGAGAGAGAAAATGAACGAAATTTTGTTTTATATGAGATAAACATACAAGCATGCTTTTTTACACACTCAACAAAAAAAATCACAACAATCGTGCAGAAAGTAAACTGCCTATATATGTACTAAGTATAGCAAAGAAGAAGAAGAAGAAGAGGAAGAAGAAAGTATGAGAAACATAAACACACACACACACACAAACACACACACACACACACACACACGAAACAAATTATTATAGTCTACGCCAACTATTTACATGACTGACAAAGGCCACGGGAGAAAATCTGGTGATCAATTAAAGAAAAGAACAAGACAGAGCATATGCTAATTTAACCTTGATTTTTTTTTTAAAAAAAAAGATTGATCCAACAATAATGGAAAATAGTACATACATATGTGTCCCCTGATCAGTTATGCTTTTAAGGATTATGATGCCATCTAACATAGGCACGTGTTAAACTTTGCAAGTGTAGGGTGGATTTGGGGTGTTTTGTAGTTGTTGACTGTGAGGACAGAACTAGGAGTGTGTTCTAAGTGCAGTGGGGTCCTCGCTGTGGCAATGGTCGACACAGTGTGTCGTGTGTTGAGTTTTGTTAGTGGGGCGGTCAGGTGGGCGCTGATTGGTCAATGAGGTTTGTATTGTGTGATTTGTGTGCACCCCACCTCTGGTTGAGGGGGGGGGGGGGGGGGGGGGGGGTCTGTGTCACTCTGTCCGAGTCACAGCTTGTGAGCTGTTTGCTGTCCAGCTGAGGCGTTTGTGCCATTGGTTTTGATAGGCTTCTGCCTGAGCACTAAGGAATCGTGGACTCATGTCCTTAACTTAGTGTGGTGGTTCGTCGTTTCGTTGTGCACCTCCTGGGAGGAGACCCGGGTGCCTTGTTTGTCTTGGCTTGAGGTATGTAGTTTTTGTGCAAGTAGTACCTGTTTGTGAGATGAAGTTTGGTGGCCTTTGCCACCAGCTGCAGCCCTTCGCCACCCTCTGCAGCATTTGCCGCCAACTGCAGCCCTTTGTCGTCAGTTGTCGCCCCTTCTCTTTGTCTGCGACTCCGCTGGTCTTCCCTACTGTGTCACCATCAGGGGTGTTGTGTATGTGATCAAGATTCCCCAGTGCGGTACACTGCTGGGTGGTGTATTGTGTATCTGTGGGCTTCTGCGTGAGCCAGAGATAGTGGTCTGTGCTAGGAGGATCTGTGAGAGCACAGCTAGCCGGTGTGACAATCAGCAGCTTGTCGTCGTTCTGCCACTCAGTCTGCTCCATCACATCTTCGGCTCGACAGTGTGGCAGTCAGCACATCGTCGCCGCTCTGCTCTGCATCTCAGTTTGCATCGTCACATGTGCGGCTTCACGGTATGACAATCAGCATCTAGTCGCCAGTCTACAACTCCCTAGTGTACTAATGAGAGAATGGGGGTGTATGCAAATAAAGTATGGGGATGTGTAGAGTGGATGGTGTTGCTGACATGAGCTGTTTCATTTGTGATCCTGAAC
The DNA here is from genome assembly GCA_016801955.1 of Conus betulinus. Lineage (NCBI taxonomy): Eukaryota > Metazoa > Mollusca > Gastropoda > Neogastropoda > Conidae > Conus > Conus betulinus. Next base: position 21,310 of record JADBJO010008074.1, on the reverse strand, counting down.
ATAAATTGTTGTGATCTAGACAGTGGGTCAGGACATACTCTGTTTAAAGTCTAGAATCTTAATGTGGTGATAGACACCCCGTTTCCATAAATGTAAATTTGTTAGTCGGTACTAAATTCTTTGTTTTGGAGCCCTGCTGGTGCATCCTTTGGATACACCAGCGACGTTCCGCTTCTGCCATTTCCGTCCCATATTTGTTTTGGAATCAAAGGATACCCTTTTAAACCCCTTCAGTTATTTTCTATGGGAATTTTCCACATCTCTGTTAAATTGTCTGATTTAGCTTTGTGGCAGCCTCTTCAGATGCTGTCGCAACTAATTATCATTATTTGTTTTTTTTTCCATAGATCACTTGTCCCTGAGGTTGTGGGGGCAATGTTGTTTGCAGTGATCTGCAATGTGTGTACAGCGGAGGGGAGGAAATAGCCTTGTGCAGATGTGTGGTGTATGGTTAGTGTGTGATGTATTGTGCGTGTGTGTGTGGTAGCGTAAAAAAGGGGGGTGGGTGTAAGTATATATGTGGGTTTAAGTGTGGTTGCATTTATTGTTGTAATGAACTTTGTTTTATGTAAACTTCTTGCGTTTCTCTGGTGTGGGTTGTCTGCAGTGGAGTAAGTTTGGAACGGGAAGGAGTAAGTCAGGCTTAGCGACCTTGACAATACGAAAATAATGAGCTTAAAAAAAAAAAGATAAAATATGCAGGGTTCAATTTCTGAAAGAACAACAGTTGCTGACATTTATACTTGTGATATTACCTCAGACGGAATACTAGAGAACTGTTTAAATAAATTGTTTTTCCTTTTTTTTTCAAAATAGAAGGCACTTGTATGCAACTTTAATGAATTAATGCTTTTCTTCTGTTTAACACATGTTGGCATAGAATTCCAAAGTGTTCCACCAGAGTAAACTAAACTACTTTTAAAAAGATCAATTCTTGGTTTCGGTATGATTATGTTATTAGTATATCTTGATTGATTGATTGGAAATCTTGCAGGTATATTCGAGGGTGCTAATTGGTTCATAATTCTGAACATCATTATTGCTTTATTATGTTCAGTTTTATAAGAAAGGGGCAATATATCTAAATCGAGGTAACCTTGAGTAGTTAATGTTGATGTTTCTTGAAGTACTGTTTTGATAGCCCGCTTATGGGTCCTGCACAACGGTTTTAATGTGATTGCACTGCAAGAATCATAGAGAGTAGTCAGTAGAATAGTCAATGTAGGACTGGATATATGCATGATAGAAATGTTTACGAGAGTTTATATCCAGGATTTTTTTTTAATTTAGAAAGCTGAAACATTTTCTGAGAAACTCGTTTGCTTAAGTTGGAAACATGTGGCGACCAGGAAAGATTATTGTCAATAATGACTCCTAAAACGTCATGAATGCTAACTTCTTCTAGCTTGTTGTTATTTATAAATATAGGGAGCATTTGGAGTACTTAAATTTTGACTTTTTTGACGAGAAGTAATAAGCATATACTTTGGCTTCTGATCATTTAAGGACATGTGATTCAATTCTGTTCAGTTAACTAGTCGAGTTACGTTTTCTTGCATTTATCTGATAAGTGTTTCAAATCAGTACGTTTTGAATTGATTGATGTGTCATCTGCAAAAGTTGAGATGAGTCTTTAATATGCAGAGGGAGATCGTTTATATAGACTAAAAAAAAAGAAGGGGACCACGTACTGACCCTTGTGGTACACCAAATTTTAGGGGTAAACAACTGGACTGAGTGTTGTTAATGAGAACTAATTGTTGTCGATTAATGAGGATTGACTTAATGAGAGAAGGAATAGGGTCAGCGATTTTGTATCGAGCCAGTTTACGTAATAATAGATGATGATTTATGACATCAAAGGCTTTACAGAAATCAACAAAGAGGACTCCACTGAATTCCAAATTATTGATAGCCGCTAGCCATTGACCAACTAAGTTTATTAGTGCAGTATGACAAGAGTGATTGGTTGGGATGGATTATATTATATCTAAAAAAAAAATGGGAAGAGACATGTTCATGGATGTGTTTTTCAAGAGGTTTAGATAGAAGAGAAATGATACAGATTGGTCTGTAATTTGAGGGGTCTATTTTATTTTCAGATTTAAAAAGAGGTATGACTTTAGCTTTCTTAAGAATATCAGGAAAAATAACATTTATTTATACACAAATTGTATAAAGACATAAGTGAATCAGAAATAATTGGGGCACTTAGTTTTTAAATGATACCATCTAAGTCACCAAGACCTTTAGTTACATTTTGCTTCATGTTTATAAGAGAAAAAAAATAAACATTATATAGAGATATTGGAGAAATGATTAATTCCGTTTTCTATTGATTTAGAGTTACAGAAGTGAGAGAGAAGTTTCAAATCATTATTGTCTGAGTCGTCATTTTCTGTTGTGATATTGGCTATATTACAAACGTGTTTGTTTAGAATCTCGGCAGACATTCCCTTAGGAATAACAGTTGCCTTGTCAATACATGTATTGGTTAGAATAGTTATGGCTTTCCAAATAGGTTTGGAATTAGTCTGGGGGCAGCTGAAAGTTAAGTTTTTGAAATAATTCCTTTTTGAATATCGCAACATAGATGTAACCTTTTTTCTTATATTCTTCAAATTGTTTAGTACTCAAGAGATTATCACTTATATGTATGGCTTCTTCAATTTCTTTGGATAACCATGGGGGGTTGGGTGAATATATTACCCTTTTGGTGACAAATGGGGCACGTTTATTGTATATATCAATGAACATTTTGTGCCAGAGGTCAAAAGCTTGGTCAGGGTCTCTGTACTGAAAAACATGGGATAATGGTGATTCTACTAAATTATTAGGGAAAGCATTCTTATCAAAACCGCTAAAAGATCTATATGCAACAGTTTTATGCCCAGGTTTAGGAATTTTTTATGTTCTTTTTAAACCAAGTTACGCATATGGGTAAATATTCACTACAGCCACAGTACGGGGGTACATATTTCAATAATATTTGTACTTGGTTAACATAAATATGATCGATTAAAGTTTCCGATGAAGAAGTAATGCGGGTAGGAGAATTAACTAATTGTGACAGCCCAAACTTTCCGAAACGTTGATTCCATTGAGAATTACTTTTACAAAGATCTATATTAAAATCTCATAAGAAGACGACTCCGTAATTTATGAGTGAAACGTCTTCCATCATATTGTTACATTTATCATACCAATTGACATGTTCTCCTGGGTTCCTATACAGAAATCCAATACGTAATGGTTTGTTGTTTTTAATCTTAACTTCCATCCAAATCGACTCAACGCCATGACTTTCGAAAGCTGTTACACGTTGATAAGTTAGAGAAAAACTAGCATAAAGTATCAAACCTGTTTGTAAAGGACCTACTGGGTCAAGACGAATGTGACGGTACTCTGGTATTGAAAGCTCAGAATCAGATGTATGATTTGTAAGTCTTGTTTCAGCACAGCAAACTATATGGAATTGCTTTCCAGAATTAAATAAGATGGGAGGAAAGTTCATCACGCTTGTTAAGTATATCATTAATATTGAAGTAGCCTATTCTAAGACCCTCTTTGCTTGGCCAGTTATGTGCAGTCGGAATTTTTAGACGAGAAAACAATTTGCGACAGGTACTAGATCAGTGAAATTCGATGTACAATCCAAAAGGAAACAACAACCAAAACAAACGAATTGGCAAAAGTCACACTAGAGCTCCAAGCATGCAAAGTACATTTGTGGCAATGAAAAAGAATGCAAAAAGAAATCTGTTATGGTAACCCACCAAGTCATCAAACAAAGTTATTTTAGCCTGACCGCCAAAATCTCAATACCTAGAAAAAGGCAAGAAATCCAATCATGATAGTCCCGATCCGAGGGAGACAGTACAATGCCGACATGACTGTGATAACGTGAACACAACCTTAAAACAAAACACAAGCACTTAATAACATACATGTTTGTGATAAAAGGGGAAGAAAAGCATACATTTTTTCTTTTCTTTTATTTCTTCACCCACCACATGAACATCAAATACATATACGTTTGAAGTAGTTTACCAATATCCATAAAGAATAGTTTACAACTACCATGTTGATTTTTTCTTTCTTTTTTTTTTTTTTTTTCTTTTTTTTTTTTTTTTTTTGGGGGGGGGGGGGGGGGGTAAGCCAGCTGTGACGCCATGTTCAGAGTTTATTGGGCATACTGACCAACAGGGCTGTAAGGTTGGGGCCAGTCCTTACGATTATAAGGGGACTGAGGCCACATAGGCGAGGAAATAGGATTCAAAGAATTTCTTCCATGGGACTGTCTTGGATAGTGGGCCATATCTGTGGCAACCATTGCAAGTGGTGGAGATAGGGATTGGAAGAATTGGGGGGTGGGGGTGGGGGGGGGGGGTTAAGAAGCCAGTTGATCTCGTCTATCAAAAGAACGAGAAAAGGAAAGAGATGAGGTTGGAGCTGCACAGAGGGCATTGGGATTTCCTCTTTGTGACAACTGGCCACCTTTGGCTAACAAGCTGACATATCTGAGACCTCTCTCGTTCTCTCTGGAAGATAACTTTCATGAAGAGGACCTACAAGGTCAGGGGCCATCCTGTCAGGGCCTATCCTGTCCTGGGCCATCCTGTTGGATGCCAACCTGTCGGAGATTATCTGGCCATTAGGGTGGGTGGGTAACCTGGGGAAATGGGAGTAGGAGTACAAAGGAGGAACACGCATATTCCTGGGGTGCCTGAATTGGGCCAATGCAGAGCATCTGACACTGTTTCGCTGTAATTGGGAGTGGTTCTCGCCATGTTACCATTGTTAGCCACATGGTTTGGTAGTTGCTGATAAATCTCAGAGTAACCATCGGAGAACTTTACATTCCTAGAAAAGTCTTCAACTCCCAGTTGGATGGACTGTGGAAGGACTTTTGTTTCTGAAATTTACAGCCAGAGAGGCTGTCCCTTTCTGATTGGGATGAGTGGCATCACTGTATGCCGTTTTTCGTGGGGGCACCACTTCTGGCCACAAAGGCATCGTGATTGTCGACCAGGTCGACTGTCATGCTTGTACAGGCCGAATTCATTTTTTTTTTTGGTTGGATGGCACTATGCTGTTATTCAGCTGGTGTCGGCCTCGGGCAGGAATGATAGAGCTCAGAGCAATATAAGCAGCAGGAAAACAGGTCTGACACAGCTCAATAAGTTCACGCCATACCTGGATAGTAATAGGGCCACTAGGACAATCATTTACTCCAACATGGAGAATGAGAGTCTTACTGTGCTCTTGTTTCTCTGTGTCTTTTAACCACTGAATCACGTCCTGAACTGCAAGGTCTGGTACACAGATCTTAAATAAGGGGTCTGTATTGGTATGAAGCCCCTTTAGGTTTATGTACCTGATGACTGAATCGCCTATCAGTAGGGGGTGAAGTTCTGTTTGGAATTTTAATGCGAGCCAGAATCTGTTGCGGGGATTTCTTTGGTTCATCTGAACTTGCATTTCGTGCAGAACCCTGTATCCGTGAAAAAACTTTCAACGTTATCCTCTATTTTCGCCAGAGACTTGCTGGCTCTTTTCATCATTAGCTAATGGGTCTTCACTGGCTAGGACCTGAAAAGGATTATGGACTGGCAAGTTAGGCATCAAGACTGTCGATGGACATGAAGGACTGGAGCTGGAATCATTGCCAATGTGATTTCCATTTAACACATTTTTGGAGACTTCATTTTGGAAGCACTATCCATATGAAGGTTAGTAAAACCAGGAAAAGAGCTGTACCGCTGAGTGTGTTTGGGGAGGAAATAGGAGATAAGTTAGTGTCTACAGGAAAAAGACGCTGTATTCTGTTGTACCTGTACACTGGGGTTGGGACATCTCACAAGCTCAGAATCACAGTGTGTGGGCACAATTTCTGACAGCACAGCGTTTGCTGGAGAGTCGACATCAGAGAGGGGTCATACTGGGTAGAAGCACGTATCCCTGCAGTGTCATTTGATAGTTAACATCATTAAGATCACATTGGATACAAACACTCATGGACTTAGTTTTTTTAGCTAATTGCTTAATATCAGAACAAAGAGTGCCAACTTGAGTTTTTGACGAATGATTTTCATTTGATAGACTTTGAATGGTCGTGTCTGGTTTTGAAATGGAAACTTCAAGAGCATGAATGTGTGAATCCGATGACTTTGTTCTGTTATCAAAATGGAGCTTAAGTTCATTTTTGACGGCAGGTTTGGAATCTTCAAGCTTTGATACAAACTGGTCCACAAGTTCTTTCTGTGTTGGATAAGTAAATCATCAAGAGAGGTTTCAAAGCAAATCAGTTTGTCATGCACAGAACTGTGTGCGGGCTTAATGAAGCAGAGTACTCGTCTACGGATTCATTTCGAGTGTTTTATCTTTTCTTGTCTTTGCAGTAGACTGACTGCTTGTTGTTTGTGTTTGAGTGTGCTATTGCGCATGTTTGCCTGTCTTTTCCATGTACCGTGAACTGGGTAAGAATTTCATCTGAAGAAGAAGAATCAGACAAGAGGTCACTCACAGAATCGTCAGATACATTTACCTTTACTGGGGAGGAGGGAGTAGAAGGGGGAAGGGGACTTTGACTACGTCATCAATGCACACGGGTGATGCGAAACGAATATCATGGTCATCTGCCAAGAAATCAATAGAATTGATGTGAGGACTTTCCTTAACGTATTTGTGTCTTCATCATCCACGCAATGGGTTTGCGATATCGGTTTTCAAAGCTTGACATTCTTCCCTGTCCCATTTGATACAGTCGGCTCCTTGACACAGCAAAGTTCCTTTTTTCCTGCCTGGTGAAACAGAGAGTCACGGTGATGCGTTTGCTGTTCTGGGTAATACAGACGTAGAACAGACTTTGCCAGACATGGTGGTGTGGTATCGCTTATCCAGCGTGGCAGACTGACAAAATTTCCATCACTGTAGACTGACGAGATGTCCGTCACTGTCATAGGCACTGAATTCTGTTACAATGGAGTCATTAAATATATCTCAATAGCGATATAAAACAGGGCGTTTCTCCACACTAGAAGTTCATGCTGATAACAGGAAAACTTTTTTTTTCTGGATGCAGTCAAGTGTGGGCTGTAGTTGATTACACCTAAGCTGTGGTGAGTCAGTCATGATAATGCAATTGGATATAATCATGACAGCATAGACCAGTCCCACTCGGACACGGGGCACAGGGCGAAAGAACTCAGCACTTCATGACCAGGTTACGACGGCTCTCACGGGCAATCAAACATTGCACGCACAATATTGGGGGACGGAGGGAGGGAGATAGGAGAGAGAGAGAGGGGAGAGGAGAGAGGAGGAGAGAGGAGAGAGAGAGAGAGAGGGGAGGGGAGAGAGAGAGAGAGAGAGAGAGATGAGAGAGAGATGGTGGTGGGAATGGTGGTGGTGTGGTGGTGGGGGGGGGGGTGATGCTTGATAAGAATGATGATGCGATTGCGAAAAATAGCAATGGAATGGCTGGCTCAACGCATTACGTAGGTGTAAGCTGCATATTCTTGCAAACCCTGATCAATAACGTCTTGAAGATTTGCTACTGGCATTTGGCTGTAAAATACAGCTGCGAGATTTGGCATTATTCCTATAAGATTTCTTGAAGAGTGAAAGGAACAGAGACTCAAAACACCTCTCTGGAAAAATGCCTCTGTCAAGCAAGTTGCTAAACATGTGTTTAGAAGGAAAATTGTTTTCACAGAATTTTTATTGAAATCCTTCTGATGGTTCTGTTGGAGCCTGTAGATAGCTCTCTCTCTCTCTCTCTCTCTCTCTCTCTCTCCTCTCTCTCTCTCTCTCTCTCTCTCCTTTTGTTTTGTCTATCTCTTCCTTTTGTTTGTCTATAATCTGTGTGTGTGTGTGTGTGTGTGTTGTGTGTGTGGTGTGTGGTGTGTCCTGTCTGTCTGATCTGTCCTGTCTCTCTCTCTCTCTCTTCTCTCTCTCTCTCTCTCTCTCTCTCTCTCCTGTGTGTGTGTGTGTGTGTGTGTGTGTGTGTGTGAAGATCTTATACCCCCAGCTTAGCAAAAGGCAACACCTGTGAAGACTCTCCACTTCCTCAGTTAGCCAATTCCACCCCCCCCCCCCCCCCCCCCCCCCACCCCCCATCTACTGACACCCTGTCCAAAGTGACAGTGTCCGTTGAAGTGACATGGATGTTATATCTAATACATGAATGAGATAACGAAAATCAAACATTAACCGAACAGCAACAATCCACGTACAATGAACTAAAAATCAAAGACTTGTCAGGAATGTGAATATCAATCTCACCACTATGAGATCGTATTCACAATTTTCCCTTTAGATCACTGCCCAGAGCGTTTAAAGTAACTGGGCACGTCAGCCAACTTACCAGTTGACTACTTTCAAGAGACATGGTTTCATATTACCTAACTCTACTAATATCCACTTAACCCTGAATACGGAATTAAAATGGAGACAGAACACAGGTTAAACATCCTTATCGTCTACGCCCCTACACTCTGCTCTACAGCCGAGGCTAAGAATGAGTTCTGTAAAGAGCTGGAGCCAAGATCAAAAGAAGTACCTGCAAAGGGACACTTGTTCTGGCTCGGGGACTTCAATGGCCGGATTGATGCAGACCACAGCTTCTGGCGGCGCTGCATCGGCCGCTTCGGCATCGGCAAGCTCAACGAGAATGGACAGTGGCTACTTGAGCTTTTGAGCTCCTTCCACGGCTTCTGTATGACCAGCAGCACTCCATAAAGCTCGCGACAACACACCAAGCGGAACGCCCATACATGGGCCGGTGAGTACTGGCTGAACCAGTGCCAGGGCATCCAGCTCTCCACCGACTATGGCAACATCATCCTCGCTTGTACGTAGGCATGAAGAAAGCGTTCAGCCCTAGAGCCTTCAAAATGACTCCTCTGAAATCTACGTTGGAGGAGGTCATCACCGACTGCAGGAAACAGATGGAGAGATGGGCGTAGCACTACCAGGAGCTGTACTCCGGGGAAAACTCAGTCACCCACACAGCCATCAAGAACACCATGTCCGTATCTGCCATTGAAGAGCTCGATGCCCTACCCACCATTGAGGAACTCAGCAAGGCTACCGACTTGTTAGCCCTGTGGAAAAGCTCCGGATTTCGACAACATTTCGTTAGAAAGTCATTAAAGCCGGCAAGGAGAGTTTACCCCTCAGTCAACTCCATGAGCCTCTGCCGCAATGTTGGAAAGAAGGGACCGTAGCTTCACGCTATGCAAGAACAAAGGGGACCGCAGCGACTGCAATTACTATCGTGGATATCCCTACTCAACGCTGTTGGCAAAAGCTTTTGCCCCGCGTCACCCTCAACAGACTGCAACTACTCGCCGAACGAGTGTACGAAGAGGCACAGTGCGGATTTAGCGTTGCAAGGTCGACGATCGATATGGTATTCTCCCTGACGCACCTACAGGAGAAGTGCCGCGATTAGTGATGACCCTTGTTCATCGCTTTCATAGACCTGACCAAGGCGTTTGGATTGGAACCCCCCCCCCCCCCCCCCCCCCCACCCCACCCCCAAGCTCCTGAATATCATTACGCCCTTCCATGACAACATAACATGAATGGCACAGTCCAGTACGACGGTTCATCTTCGGATCCCTTCCCAATCAAGAGCGGTGTCAGACATGGGTGCGTGCTTGTTGTTCCGACACTCTTCGGCATCTCTTTCTCCCTGCTGCTGTACTACGCCTACTACAGTCTGAAGACGGCATCTTCCTCCACACGATAAGTGATGGAAGCCTCTTCAGCCTGGCACACCTCTGAGCAAAGACGAAAGTGTGGACAGGTGGTTTTTTTTTTTTTTTTTTTTTTTTTTGTCAGGGTGATGCTGTTCACAGATGACGGCGCCCTCTCTGCCCACACCGTGGAAGTGCTAAAATGGCTCATTGCTGCCTGTTTCACGGATGCCTGCACCGAGTTTGGCTTCAGTGTCAGCTTGCAGAAAACAAACAAACGTTACGGGCCAAGATGTCAGCAGCACTCCCCGCATCTCCATTGGCGATAACACCCTCAAAGTGGTTAACGACTTCACTTACCTAGACTCCACCCTTTCCAGCAACGTCTCTCTGGACACCGTGATGGACGTGTGGAAGCTACAGCGATGGCCCCGTCAACGATGAGAGTCTGGGCCAACACCAAGCTAACGTCAAACACTAAGCTGAAAGTGTATCAAGCCTGCGTGCTAAGCACTCCTCTACACAAGCGAAGCATGGGCCTGCACTCTCGACAAGAACGCAGACTGAACGCCTCCACCTGCGCTGCCTCCACAAGGGACGTCTGGGCAGGACTGCATCATCAGCAAGGACGTCCTGGCCCAGGCTGTGATGCCTACCATGTTCGCCGTGCTGACACAGAGACGCCTGTTCTGGCTTGGCCACGTCAATGTGTATGACAACGGTAGCATCCCAAAGGGCAAGATGTGCGATGAGCTGGCTACATGTTCCACACCCACAGGACGGCCTGCCCTTCGCCACAAGGATGGATACAAGCACGACTTGAGGGCGGGGCAGCATTGATCCAGCAGATCTGGAGACACCAGCTTCAGACCAGATGAACTGGCGGTCCACCATCAAAGCCAGCGACAAACAAGCAGAGCAGAGGAGAGAGGCATTGTGGGAACAACAGAGGCGCCCCAGACGGCAAAGACTGGTGTCGGCCCCCAACGGCCACTCATGACCGAGACTTCACCTGTAGCAACTGCAAACGGAGGTCTGCTGCTCAAGGATTGGGCTCTTCAGCCACAGCCGGCGCTGCAACTTCTCAACTGACTGACCACACGGCGCAATACCATTGTCAGTCGAGACAGACAGATACCATCCTCTCTCTCTCTCTCTCTCTCTCTCTCTCTCTCTCTCTCTCTCTCTCTCTCTTCTCTCTCTGTTGTTTGTTGTTGTTGTTGCTGTTGTTGTTGTGGTGTTGTTGTTATCATTATTTTTTATGTTGTTCTTGTTCTTATTTCTTCATCTTCTGTTTTTGTTCTTGTTGTAGTCATTGCTTTTTCAGAACTGAGCCCAGCCTCTCTGCAAACGCTTAGCTAAAAGTTCAGAACTGACATTTGTTAAGTTATCTGTTTCCAATTATTGAAACTGACTTATCTCTAACGCTTTACCTTTGTGAAGAAAGAAACGTATGCTGCTCCGTCGTTATGTCGACTTCTGTTCATCTGTTAGAGAAGAGTACGTGAACGAGTTTGTGATCAATTATCTATTGCAGATGAAATGTTGTCATCAGTTTCACCAACAAAAGCTCATTTCTTCAACTCTTCTTTCTGGGTCTTCATAG
>JADBJO010008074.1:0-5000 GCA_016801955.1 Conus betulinus | reverse complement strand
CTTGCAGCCAAGAACACAAACTGTCACATTCGACATAGTGTCGCGCACGGATAGGCCTATTATATCTGGTTGTAAATATCCACGCACTGTCTTCTTTCTGCAAGCTCTCTCTCTTTCGACATAGTAGACTTGTACCCATCCATAGATGAAGAGCTACTCACTAAAGCTCTGAAATTTGCTAATAAACACACACACACACACACACACACACACACACACACATACACACACACACACACACACACACACACACACACACACACACACACACACACACACACATGTTTTCAATTTCGTTAAGGAACTGATCTACAAAGAGAGAGAGTTATGACCGACTCTCAGAGGAAAAAGATTAAATATAATGATGATGATGATGATGATGATGATGGTGATGGTTGTGATGGTGGTGGTGGTGGTGTGTGGTGTGTCAGACAGGTGATTCTCTGTGTGTGTGTCCTGTGTTGTTTTGTGGTGTGTGTGTGTGTTGTGAAAATGTAGACAATTACCGAGAGATTAGGTGAGGAGACGAGAGAGAGGTGCAGAGGCAGAGTACGAGGAGATAGATAAAGAGAGGGATGGAAGAGGAGGAGAGGGGAGAGAGGGACGGAAGAGGAGAATGAGAGACCGAGAGTTTAGCGAGGGAGAGAGAGAGAGAGAGAGTGAGGCAGAGGAGGACGGACACTAGCAGAGAGGGGAGAGAGACGTATTTCTAGTGTTCTTGTTGGTGGATCGACCATAGAGAGATTACTTAGGGAGAGAGAGAAAGAGGAGTTCGGAGAGAAAGAGAGGAGAGTGATGGGAAAACACTATTCAAGAATGGGGAGATACCAAGATTAGAGGAGCGAACATAAATTGCCGAGGTGTATGCTAGAGAGGAGTGGAGAGCCAAGGTTGAGCAAGAGAGGTGTTGTTATTATTGAGTCATTTCTCTTCGACATGAGATGATTACTTAGCCAGAAAACAAAACGAGGACGAGAGAGGGAGATTATATAGGGAGATGAGAAAGATCCAGATTTCCCCCAGACATGGGGAGAGGAGAGTTGCAGAGCGCGAGAGGGGAGAGAGCGTCGAGCACATAGGCTAGAGGAGAGGGATGGGGGAGAGGAGCACTGAGAGGAGAAGAGACTACTCAGAGTAAAGAGGCGTACCATGAAGATAAGAGTGCTACTAACACTGAAACACACACACACACACACAAACACCCCACACACACAACTATACACACACACACACCACACAGGACCAACACACACACACACACACACACACACACACACACACCAGTTGGAGAGATTCGTTTAAGGAACTGATCTACAAAGAGAGTTGACGACTCTCAGAGGAAAAAAGATCTAAATATAATGATGATGATGATGATGATGATGATGGTTGATGGTTGTGAGAGGTGGGGTGGTGGTGGTTGGTGGGTCAGACAGGAGATTCTCGTGTGTGTGGTGTGTGTGTGTTTGTGAGAGAGAGAGAGATCTGAGTGTGTGCCCACACCCAGTGTGTGTGAGGTGTGAGAGAGGGAGACGAGAGAGAGAGGAGAGAGAGAGGGAGAGAGAGAGAGAGAAGGAGGGGAGAGAGAGAGAGAGAGAGAAGAGAGAGAGAGCGCTTGCAGAAAGAAGACAGTGCGCGGATATTACAAACAGATATAATAGGCCTATCCGTGCGCGACACACACAATGTATTGGTTACATGCATGTCCTAATACTACTATGAATAGAGGAGGGAAAAAAATGAATAAACTGCAAGAGTTATCGTGCACTCACACAGACCAATCACCAGGGCATAAATCATGATTATAGGCCTATCGTCTATGCGTGAGAGAGAGAGAGAGAGAGAGAGAGAGAGACGAGAGAGGAGAGAGAGGAGAGAGATCGAGAGAGGTGAGAGGAGAGAGAGAGAGAGAGAGAGAGAGAGGAGAGAGAGAAAAGTGTGTGTGTGTGTGTGGTGTGTGGTGTGGTGTGTGTGTGTGTTTGTGCGTGCGTGCGTGCGTGCGTGCGTGCGTTGCGTACGTGGCGCGCGCGCGCGCGCGTGTGTGTTTATGTGTGTGTGTGTGTGTGTGTGTGTGTGTGTGTGTGTGCTCGTGGGTGAAATCAGGCGCACGCCTGCGTACGCATGCGTCGAGGAGGAGGAAAGAAAGAATATTTAATTTTCGCAACATCACAGATATCAATGGATACGCAGCTGGGTTCTTATTTAAAACGAAAATAGCCAGCCACACCAGACCTATTATTATAGATCATGCATATGTAATTACAAAATATCATTTTTCTATTCATTTCCGTTTATTAATGTACATGCAAAAACGTTTTCCGTAGGTTCTATGAATGCCACAGAATGAATGAAAAGAAGAGAATAGTAGAGTGCAATAAACATAGAGAGAACCAATAAATAAATAAAACTGAATAGTCTGAACGAACAGAAAAAAAGTGACGAAAGGAATAAAGTACAAACAGGTAAAACACACGTCTGCCTATAAATACATGCATACACCACATGTAGATACACGGATATATCTATGTGATATTTATTTGCCTATCTTATTTCGCCAGTCATCTCTAATAGAAGCTGTTGATGATAATATCACAGAGTGATATACATAGGAGATACACACACACACACACACACACACACACACACACACAACACACACACACACACAGAGCCTGAGAGACATTCTGAGCCTCTCCTCTCTTTCCCGAGCAGTTACATCCGGTCGTTTTACCTACCCAGGATGGACCGAGCCAGCGATTGCCTTGATCTATAGCGTGACGCCTGAGAGACATTCTAAGCGGACCCCACCCCCTCCCCCTCTCCGAGCGGTACATCCGTTCATTCATTCAACCAGCCGATGGCCACAGAAGCAACGTTCGTCCACCCTGTGCGCGGCAGCAGACGCCGGTCGTTCCTTTGGAGGCGCTCGTGCGCGACATACGTGTCGGTTTCGTGATGCAAGGTGCCATCATTGCCACGTCATCGGTCACACTGCCGCCGTTTGCTTTAGGCGCAGCAGCAGCAGATAGGGGTTTCCCCCTCATGTCTTCCACAACCAGGATTGGTTGGCCATGAGAAGGAAACAATACATGACTATGAACCCGCCCCGCACATTAGGTCATTCTCTAACTGGAGTAAGATTAGAGTCTATATCAAGAACAAACCTACACCAGTCTGGTAGGTACGGGTGCTGATGTCTCCTGTGTTAGTGGCCAAATTGCAAAGATTTAGTTGAAGAAAAAATAGTCAGCCTGCAACCCAGCCCCTTGCCTTCATCAAGACAGCCATTAGAGTCCTAGGAAAAAAACTGAAACTGCTGTCCTCAAAACTTTCCAGTCTGCATGTTTCACAGTCATTCATTGTTCTGGATCATTTGACTTGCCCTTGATGTTCGGCATTGGTTCCTAACGGCACATCAAGCTCCCTCCACTTTGGTACCCATCACCTTCAGCTGTACAATGGTTTAACGTCAGTCCCTTTCTGAAAGACCAACCTGACAGTGTGCCTGTCCGAGTGTTGCACACAACATATATCCCTCCTATTCTGAAGTGTTGCTACTGTGTTCGCGTCGCCTCCAAGTGCAGCCATGCCATTGGTGTCATTGAAACTGTTACAGGCACTGCTGTCAAACAAGAAGGTGATCACAGCTTAGAACAGAAATCAGGCCGTGTGTGTTGTGCGTGATAACTTCGCATCCCCTGTGAGATTAACACCTAAGGATACAATTGGTCATTTTGAGGAAGTTTCCCAAGATTTGGGGGAAATTTCCGAACATTCTGCCAATATCAGGTCAGCAGCTGTTCAAAATGACTCTAACCAACTTTCTAAAGCCAAAAAAACATGATAGCCAATTTAGGTATTGACTATGAGATTCAGATTTGACTGCAGATCAGAAATACTCTTTTCACCCTCTTTCTAGCTCGGGACAGAGACATTTTTGCTGCTGACATGTCGGAGCAAGGTGGAGACTCACCTGGTGTATCACACCATCGACACGGGTGACTCTGCCTCCTATCAAACAAAGCCATACCGTACAGCACCTGCTCTGTGACAGCTTTAGTTCAGTTTTATCAACTCGTAATCATTTAATGTTTTTTTTTTCTTATGTGTCATATTTGCCAAAACTTCCGCAGATGGTATGAAAAAGATATGGGGAAATGGGATCACTTTGTCTAAATCCTCTCTCTAATGAAAACCAAGACGAATTCTGTATAGTTACGGTTACCGTAGATTTAATGTTGGCGTAGAAAATCATGATCCAGCGAAGTACACTATTTCAAAAGCCAAAAGATTTAATTATCTTTAGCATACATTGCAAATCGAGCGAATCAAATGCCTTTCCAAAGGTTATAGAGATCAGCATACTGATTCTTTTTTCTCTTAGACAGCTTATAAGATTGTATATTAATCTAATATTGTCTCCAGTATATCTGCCCTGAAACCAGTTTGGTACTCATTTATAAGTTTCAGGTGAAACAGCCTTTGTGCGATCAGCTATGCAAGCAGATCCTGTTTTTGTTTTTGTTTGTTTTGTTTTGTTTTGTTTTGTTTTGTTTTGTTTGGCTTTTTTGGATAGACAACGTTTAATACAGATATTGGGCGTCCAGCTCGTAACAGATTGTCTAGGTTTGTCAGCTTTGGGAATGCAGGTAATATTCCTCTTTTTGTGTGTTCGACAACTCACCGTTTTTAAAGGATGCATTCGGAGCTCTTACCACAACAATACCTTTTGTTTAAAGAAAACCAAACTAGCAAACAAACAAAAACTTTGAAAAATTCTGACGTGAAACCATTCAAGCCGGAGCTTGTCTCATTCTGCATATATTTTCAGAGCAGGACCTCTTCCTCTAACGTTATCTCTCCCCCCCCTTCGACTCGACTGACCTTAACATCTTCATCTGACAGCTTTGGCATTTCTGACACATAGATCTTCATTCTCGCAATCTCAATAGTTTGCTTCTCTGGTACAAGTGTCATAAACATTTCACTTCTGTTAACATTTT
>JADBJO010008073.1:122123-129623 GCA_016801955.1 Conus betulinus | reverse complement strand
CTGGTCACTGCTGAGGAGACGGTAGATCAAGATATTCAAGAACACATATGCAAAATGATGTTAAATGTCCACAAATAAAAAAAAGCAGGGTGTACAAATTTAGAAACTTTACAATGGAAATTAATTCGATGAAGTCAGGATATCAGAATCTCCAAACATATACCCTTTTGATAAAATCCAGTGTGACTATAGCAATGATATAGTGACAGGAAGGTTAACGTACACTATGGGTTACGTTTAAGGCATGTAATTAGCCATCTACGATTCCAAAACCCATTTTAAATCAGAGATCCCTGCGATCCTAAACAACGTCATTAAAATGACGAGATCTTGTTAACACTAATGTCTGTCTCATTATAAATGTACCAATAAAGTCAATGATTTATCATTGGTTTTGATAGTCCAGGTATTGCAGGTGTCATCTTTGGCGGGCTGCTGCGCCTCCATTGTCAAAATGGCCAAGAATCCAAGCAAATGTATTTCAGGTATCTTTATTAGGAGCAGCATACTGTTCATGAAATTCCATGAGCACATGGCTGACACTACCACTGCTAAAGCCTTAAAAGCAAAAGAAGGATCAAAGAAGCTTCAGACAGTCCTTGTATCAAATTGATACACCATTTCCAGAGCCAGAGCCAGAACCAGAGTAGTGAGCTGTTTGAAACGTAGGCCTAATGGAACGTTTCATGACTTTGAAAGTCGCTACTATCGTAAGATCATCATTAACTAAGAGCACTGTTTTATTCACCAATGATTTTTAAACATACAGGGAGTTTTCGCCACTTCAGTTGAAGACAGCAGGATGTGCTAACACTCTTTTTGCACGTTCCAGTGTCACTTCTTTTCGCAAACCTTGCATACACTTTTAAAACGTCTTTCAAAAAAAAAAAATTGTTGTATGACTCATACATAGTTCAGATCCATACACCTCGTTCACATGTAATCCCGGACATGTCTTACGTAAGCTTGAATTCATCGTTCATAAATACATTTGTGAATCTCAGCTATTTTAAAAGCTTGCATATGTTCGTTCGTATGGATTCCTTCGCCAGCATTGTTCATGTTTTGACCGAGTGCTTCCTTTTAATTCGATCTCGTTTTGACCAGATGCATAACAGATTCTGCTGACATGTGAGAGGTTTTTAGTTCAGTCATTAAAAAAAATGAATTATTGGCACACCACGTACCCAGGAGTTCACATTCAGAGAGTTCCATTTTCCAGATTTTTCTCCTAGAAGTATCTTTCTTTATTTCTTAATTTTTCGCAATCTAATATAATGTGTGTTTTTACATAATTAACTTTCAAAATCGAAATTGTTTTCGTACATACATGGAAATGGCGCTTAATCAACAAACTGACTGATTTTCAACTACATGGTCACTTACCTATATTGTTTAAATACTATTATGCTCTCAAATCTTCCAAGCCAATACCTCTGAACACTGTCAAAAAGATAATGGTACTGAATCCCCTTGACACATTTTCTTTGAGTCAGTCTTTGAGGTATCTTGCCACTAACAGTGACATATGATCTTGGAATCATGCAAAATGAATCTATCTATTAAATATTTTCGCAAAAAACCGAATGCCCTCAAGACTTACTGAAAAGTGATCAGTTTATACGATTGAAGACTTTTTTTTTCAAGATTTGAAAGAAACGACCCAGGAGACATTTTTGTTTCTAAATGATGTAAAATACCATACGAAATTCTGACATAGTTTACAACATACCCCTTTGAAATAACCCTGTTTGAACTTTATTTACTGCCTTTAACTTTCACCTTACACCGTCTATAAACCTGCACTGAATACAATTGTGGGTACCTACGCACCCATGTTTTTGTACAAGCATTTTGATCACTGTCCATATACATGCGTTGTGGGTATACACCCACCTATACTGCTTATACAGGAACCGTTATGACTCACCTCACTCGTAAATCATGTATGTCTATACATCCATACTTTTGTGCATCGTGGATATCCACACATCCATACTTTTGATTTCGGTATCATAGTAATTTTCCCTATCCATACATCATGAGTGTCCACACACCCATACTTTTTATGTAGGCGCTATACATTTTTTTTTTCATCTGTTCGTACATCGTGGATATTACCTATGTAGACATGTTGTTTACCTTCGTATGTCATTTTTTGACCATACACTTTGACATTCTTTGTAGTTGTATTTTTCCGAATGGCATCTGGGGAGAGAAAGAGTCATGCCTGTTACGTGTAACGGCGAAGAACGTTGGATAATTATTTTCACCCATATTTTGTTTGCTTTATCCTCTTTTTTCATGATAGCATGTGTCTCTTTGTGCACGTGCGTGCACGCATGTGTGTGTGAGGGAAAGCATGCACAAATGCTCACACACACACACACACACACACACACACACACACACACACACACACACACACACACACACACACAAAGATTAAAGCAGAAAAAAAGTTACGGAAAGATCAACAGTTCAAATCTAGCCAACTCCCCACATCACTGCAATGAAGATAACGTAGCTGCCTTCACAAATTTGATTTGGGGATTCAAGTTCATTCTCTTTCAAGTCATTAAATAGAGCCTCCCTATCCCCTAACAATATAACAGCGATCACAACAACAACAACAACAACAATGAAACAAGCAACTTAACAACACACATCTCCGAAGCAGAATAATATTCTACACATCAGCGGACTTGTTTTGTCCCTTTTTAATGTCCCAAACTCTCTCTCTCTCTCTCTCTCTCTCTCTCTCTCTCTCTCTCTCTCTCTCTCTCTCTCTCTCTCTCTCAAGCTCTCTCTCTCTCTCTCTCAAGCTCTCTCTCTCATGGCCCTATTCTTCCTTATCCACGGTCTCTCTGTTGCTCTCTCTTTCTCCCCCATTCTAAAACTGGTGTCCTCAATGTCCGACGCTGCAAACAGATCTTGTAGATACGCTGTTGGCAAGACATGGCAGCTGAAACAAGCTGAAAAGATTTGCCTGTCATCTTGCCAATCGCAGTCGCCATAGCTTCCTTATTTAACCCCTTTTCTGCCTGCGTTTGGAACTCTTGGATGTACTGCTTGAGCTCCAAGTGTCGTGTTTTTTTTTTTCCCTTCGTCTTCTTTCGATGTGTTTCTATTGACGCACTATGTTCCTAGGACTCCATGCTTCTTTTGGTCGCTTGTCCTCAGGAGGATGGAAGGGTGGTTAGGGTAGTCCTCCTCTGGAACTGATGTACCGTCAGCCTATTTGCTTTCTTGTGTATGCAGGCCAGTCTACTGTTCTTTCTCGCAAGACTTTCTACACGTCTTAGTCCAAAAATTAATTTGACGACAATGATCGCAAGGTCAAAAACTTTTAAAAACAAGACCAAGAGGCCATCTTTTTGGTCATGATAAAAGAGATAGTACGAACACCATGTATACCATGAATTTTGACTTTGTGACAATATGGGTGTGTGCTCACCCACGATGTACAGAATGTGACAGTTTATGCCTTGCTTCTATAAAAGTATGGGTGTGTGCTCACCCACAATGCATAGAATATGACAGTTTACGCCTTGTCACTGTAAAAATATTGGTGTGTGCACACCCAAGAGATATAGATAAGAGTAGGTCAACTTCGTTGTTTAGTTTCCTTTTTTTCTGTAGAGTAAAGCCTTTTTTTGGCCCAAACAATTTTACAGATTTTTTGTTGACCGTCTTCCAATGTGTCACATCGCATGGACCAGTGCACTGCGCCACCATTATCCAATGAACTACTGCAAAAGCGGCATTTTCATCATCAAAAGACCTTCGACAGAAGAAAGCATATGGACGGAGAGAACTTCAAGAATAATTCAGAAAGTGTCTTTCCATCTGCAGTTTATCTCCTTTTGGAAGCGTCAGTTCATGAGAAAGCCGCACATTCCTCTCGGCTGGATGACAGTAAGAGAAAGCCGACACATTCCTCTTGGCTGGATGACAGTAAGAGAAAGCGGCACATTCCTCTCGGCTAGATGACAGTAAGAGAAAGCCGCACATTCCTCTCGGCTGGATGACAATGACTCCCTCCAAGGGATCTTACGTTTTTTGGTTGAGTGCTCTGCATTACAAGGCTTAAGATTAAAAACAAAACTATCAGTTTGCGTTTGCACATTCTTTTTTCTGCTGTATTCACTTGGACTTATGCTGCGTCAGGGTACATTAGCACGCTTGGAAAATTTTGTTTATCCTTTGTGGTTCGTATTTGTATGTGTGCTAGGTGAATGGGACACACACACACACACACACACACACACACACACACACACACACACACACACACATATATATATATATATATATATATATATATATATATATATATTAGTTTTGAATCATGTACTTTTTGTTTCAGTGTGGGAGAAAAGAATCATTGTTCATTGGTTGCAATCTTTAAACAGTCGTTGCATGATTGGTTAGGTTCTAAGGATTAAGCGTGAATTAAAACCTTTGATCGATCACGTGAGGTGAATTTATGAGCTACTGGATGAAACTTGTCTGATTGATCATGTCTATGTTGTTTTTCTAGACAGTACAGAGACATCCAGGGGGCTTTTGATGGGCTCATGGAAGATTCTGGTTCATGTTGTCACTATGCAGTATTCTTCTCATTTGCTTTTGGAATGCTTCTGGTTCATATCGTCACTATGCAATATTCTTCATTTGCTTCTGGAATGCTCATGTTCTTTTATGAGCTCCAGTGTTCCACTCTCCTTGTCAACTTTTGTGTTTGAAATCATTTCTGGTTCATTTTTACATGTTTCATTTCTTGGCTTATTTATTTTTATCTGCATGCATTATTAATTATATTGAATTGTATGCATTGCACTGCTATGAAGGTGCTTGTTGAAGGGTTATGTAAACAGTCATTTCCGATCTTAAAACAACATAGCCATAACACTTTGTAACAGACTCTAACCGTCTCTTTCACAAAGGCGACTCAAATGAGCAGCTTGATCAAAATTACCTCTGCGCAAAGCAAGTCTTGATGTTAGGAGGTGAATCTTCCGTGCGCAGGGCGTCGACTATATGGAGCAGTGTGCACACAGTATTGCCTCCTAGCTGTGATTCAGGGTGCATCTCGCTGATAGGTGAAATGGAGGCATCTCTTCTTTGGATTGTTTGCGGTGAAGTGTAGGGAAATAACAAAGAGATTTGAGACAACTCCAGTGTTGTTAGCTGCCAAGGGATCAACTCAGAACCATTTTCCTCGTTTTCCTCGTGAAGTTACATTGCTGCCTGCAGGCAGGAAAGTCCTGCATGCACATGGTGTCGGATCTAATGACACTATCCCAGGTCGTTCTGTTTACGCTGGAACCAGGTTCAGATGCTGCTTGCAGGCAGAGGTCCTGCACCCAGGTGGTACTGGAACTTAATGGCATAATCCCATGTCCAGGCCTTTATGCAGAAGCCAGGCCCTGAGTTTATAGGATACATCACCGGGTCTCATACAGTCTCCACGGATCAGGAGCCAGTCACTGAAAGTAATAAAAGCAAAGGTACTGTACTGTATGTTTGATTGGTGACCAGTCGATGGATGTGTACTACATATAATGGTTGTGAAGTGCACTATCACAGCAATGAATACAGGAATGTGGTATCTCTCTTGGGAACGTTCCTAAAGTACGGCACATAGTTCAATAGTGCAATAGTTAAAGTAACTCTTACCGAAGTAAGAAGAGAGATTCGAAACCAGTGTGTGTATAGTTTCTTTTCATCTTGATTGGGCAGTTTATTTTCATTGTATTTGGACTGTTTAACGTTATCTTTGCATGAATAAGTATGCTTGGTTACAAATTGCCATTTAATTCATTGGCTGATCTACCCGTCGTGACGAATTCCACACCACATTAAAACGGCTAGAGATCAAAACGACGATATCTAGACTCAGACATATATACCTGGCCATCACAGGGCACTTGTTCAAATCAGTTCAATGCACATCGATCTGACACCCCAAACTCAGACAAAGACCTCTGGCAAAAATGCTTGAACACGTATAAGGGTAACAAACGCTTTCAAATTCACCTTAGTTTTTACCAACTGCCAGAATTTCCCGCCAATTACAGACAGCCCACACAACCCACCCGTGCCTTTCAACTGTTGAAGCAGCTCCTCTGTGCTGCAGTCCATGTTATGTACCAGTTACGACAACAACCATGGTTTTTTTTTGTAGAGTGTTAGGACTTGGATGATGTCAGAGATAACCACTTTACAACAACAACTTAATGAAGCCATGTTCAGAAAGGTTCCATCAGATGTTATTGTTTTAACTGAAAGAATCATTTTTTTTTCCCCGACTAAACTGAGATGTGCTGCTCTCAGTTTCTACTCGGAGAGGGCTGATAATATACCTAGGGCCGCAGAGGTGGGGGGTGTAGGTACTTAAGGGTTAGTGTGTGGGGGGGTGATGACCCCCCCCTTAACATCCTCGTATGGAGTCACAAAAAGCCTAAAAGGCGCGTACCCGAAAAAGAACAGACAAACACTTGTGCACTAGCTGGGGGGTACTTATCATAAGGTATGAGTGAGTAGGATGGAAAGAGATGGGCCTACGAGTGCCTGTGTGGCTTAGGCGGGGGAGTTTTGTGGTGTGTGGGGGATCTGCTCCTGGGGTCCCTCTCAAATCCTCTCTCTCCTCCCAGGGGTGGGGGGGGGTGCGCGGCTCGTGGGGGGGGGGAGTTCGGGGGGGCGGGCGGGGGGGGGTGGGGGGGGGGGGAGGGGGGGGGAGGGGGGGGGGGGTGTGGGGGGGGGGGGGGGGGGGCGTGGACGCGGGGGGGGGGGGCGTGCGGAGGGGGTCGGGTTGGTGCGGGGCGGTGGGGGGGTCGGGCGGTCGGGGGATCTCGCGGGCGGTGGGCTTGTGGGGGCGGGGTCGGGGGGGGGGGGGGGGGGGTCGGGCGTGGGGGGGGGGGTGCGGGGGGGGCTGGTGGGGGGGGGGGGGGGCCGGTCGGGGGGGGGGGGGTCGCGGGGGGGGTTGGGGTGGGGTGGGGGGTGCGGGGGGCTGCTGTCCGCTCTCGGGCGGGGGGGGTGCGTCGGGGTTCGGGTTGCTCCGGGGCTTGGGGGGGGGGGGGGTGCGCGTGAGCCGGGGGTGGATCCTCCTGCGGTCCATGTCTTTCTCTCCTCCTCCGCGGGGGGGGGGGGGAGGGGGGGGTAGTGGGGGCGGGGGTTGGTGGGTGCACGGGGGGTGGAGGGTGGGTCGTTGGGGCGTGGCGGGCAGGGTCGGGGGGATTTGGTGGGATGGGGCGAGGGGGGAGCTCTCTGGGGGGGTAGTCCCCAAACCCCTCTTAACTCTATCTCTCTCTCCTCCCTCTCCCTCCTGCCATCCCCCTCCCATGGCCTCTCGTGGTTGGCTTACATGTGAAGAACATAGACTGAATTAAATGAAACTGAATTTTCCTGGAACATTACATTAACCTCTTTGTCACGTTTCACTGCCTCTTTTGAAATGTCACTACCAAAGTTGCTCCATTACAGATTTACCCTTCC
>JADBJO010008073.1:109623-112123 GCA_016801955.1 Conus betulinus | reverse complement strand
TAGGTCAAAAGAATTTTGGAAAATGAAAAATAGTTCTCGATATCTACTAATAACCAAAAAACACTGTCATGTTCTTGAGTCTCTGCAAACTGACTCATTTGTGGTTGCTCCTTGCAAATCCGTGTGATTTTTTTTCACGGACACGTCGACAGACTTGTTAGAGATTTGTTTGGAAAAAAAAAACACAAAAATCAGGTGGAAGACAGCTCTTAAAATTGTTGAAAATAGTGGTATCGGAGTCTTCCTGACTTGAAAACATTCGTGGTATGTCTTTTTATTCTTAAAAAAAAAAAAAACAAAAAAAAAAAAAAAAACCCTTTGGATTCGGAAAGGCTGAGCACTTGACTCATAAAATGGAAACCAATTTTACTCACAATCTTCTCTAAATGGGCAATTGTTTTGTATCAGAATATGGTCCAGCGCTAATTTCAACAACATTGTTTACACACAAAAATTTTTTTTCGATAGTAAAAAACATCCAACACACAGTGTTATTGAACATTTTCGGTTTATTTGAGGTTGGACGACGTCCTTGATGCTTATAGAATCTTCTTTTACAAAAAATATAACCAAAACACAGTGCACCATTTAAACTTGTACTGCATGGGTTTTTACACTATTCCCTGAACCTAAGTTTTGTGTGTTCAAAATCATCGATCAACACAAAATGTCATCACACATTTATGCGAGACGAGGATACGACATCGAATATTATCATATATTTCTATTAAATGGTCTTTACCCATTTGTGGGACGACTAATCATCTTATATTATTTCCATTCGTTCGGAGTTTTGTATAAGAATCTTTACCAGGGTCTTACTTTGGGGGTCCGTTCAGACCTGTTATCACATACAACCTGATCCATCGAGCGTTAACTAATGATCTAGGTAAGACGTCTCTCTTCCTCTCTCCCACTCTCTCCCCCCTCCTCCCTCTCCCTCCCTCTCGCTCTCCTCTCTCTCTCACCTCTCACTCTCACCCCACCTCTCTCTCGATCTCTCTCTCACGTCTCGTCTCTCTCATTCCGTTGCAAGGCATCTCAACCCTCCTCTCTCTCTCCTCAAGGCTTGATTTCTCCTTAATGTTTGCTGGGTTTTTTTTCCTTCTTGGGGGGGGGGGGGGGGGGGGGAACGGGGACACAGGGGGTCCAGGGGGGGTGGGGGGGGGGGGGTGGGGGGGGGTGGGGGGGGGGGGGGGAGGTGGGGGGGGGGGGGGGGGGCGGGGGGGTGGGGGGGGGGGGGGGTGGGGGGGGGGTCACCACCGACACATATATAATAAAGGACTTTATATGATGTGCACCTTGTAAAACATTTCCTGCCCTTCTCCATTCCATTTGCCGATGCGGTTCGGTGTAACATTTTTGAGTCAATTAGGTTTCGTTGTAACACATTACAAAATACAAATTTTTTCTCAAAAAAAAATCCACGACAAGAGGCCTTTCTCTCACCCTTTTTATTTGTCTGAATCCGCAGTACATTGTCACGGAAACACATTGAGGACAGTCATGAATCGGAGACGACCCCCGCCCGCCGAACGCAAAGTCCAGGGACAACCAGACACAGGTCAGTCCAGAGAAGGTGCTCCCGGACTGGGAAACAGGACGAGGAGTCAATGGCCCGCACAGATGCTGGTCCCCCCTTCCTCCTCGAGAAGAGGGCGCCCGTGGACTGAACTCCGTCAGGAGTCCGCCATCACCTATGCTGTCCTAGCCAATGCGTGCCGTGCATGTTGGTCACTGAACCGGACTGTCTTTGTCACCGGCCGTCCGATCATAGGTCTCAGGGCGAATTCTGGCTCTGCGGCAGGATCATAAGCACAGAAGAGGAGTTAGGTGAGTTCAGGGGAGCTGGCTGTTTCTCCCCGAAGTCACCCTTTCCCCTGTTTTCTTAAGCGAGTCCACCTGGCTTTTGGTGAGGACGTCTCTTAAGGCGAGGCCTGACTTTTTTGAATGCCCGTTCCCTGCTTTGTGAACCGGAATCTTTGCTACTCCTGCACCCGCCGATGTGCACTACCTGGGGTTCCCTCTCTCTGTGACCTGTCGGTCTGCAGACCATACCAACAACATGGCTAGTGCATGCATGAGCGGGAGTGCCCCTCTTTTAGCAGGGGGAAGCCTGCCACTTCTTATGATTGCCTTTATCCTTGTGGTACATTTTTAGCGGGGGTCATTTTAAGGAGCAGTCTAAGCGTTTGTTTTCATCGAAACTGAAGATCAAACGGGCCCGGACAAGAAAATCTTTGTTATTTTCCATTTCATTGGCCTAGTCCCTATCTCTCACAGTTTTATGCCCACGTAACTCGCAGCCAACGATATATTTGTTGTCGTGCGTGAGGATGCAAATCTTTTGCCACGTGTGCCACAGAAATGGGGAGTTTCCATCTGCGAAGACTTATCTTGCTGATCTCCTCCAACCCCCATGGTCCCAATTAACGTAGCCGAACACGGTTGTATAATAAAAGCTAGCACCCCCCATTCCTCTTTTTCTTCTAACTTCCTC
>JADBJO010008073.1:95000-97500 GCA_016801955.1 Conus betulinus | reverse complement strand
AGTAGGTGGTGTCCTGTGTGTGTTGGATCAGAATAAGCACCAGTGAACACCATCGACGTGACTCGGCAGCAGCGCTGTGTCTCCTCTGGTGGGTTACCTCTTGACGACTTGATATTGTCAGCTCCCTGTGAGTTGCCGGTGCCGGAGCTGCGGTGGAACGGGCCAGTCTGTGGCTGTGGACGGAGAAGGGGGGGGGGGGGGGGGAGGGTCGGAATGAGCGACGTAAGTGCACTGCCAATGAGGTGACACAGAAGATGGGACACAAAAAAAGGTTTAAATCTTAACCTTAGAAAAAATTGTTGCATGCACTGAAATCGGAATAATAAGCACTGCGTGAGAACAATCTGTAAACAGAAATAAACATGAAATCAAATATTGATATTTCATTTTTTTTTAAAATCCCTTTTAAACCACTTTAGTGAACTACGATTCGATAATCAAATGATCTGGTATTACTCTTGAAATGGATTCTATCTGTCACTCTTTCTGCTCAGCGCCGGTATGGACACTCAAAGATCTTATCTTAAGATTGATCAATTTGATTAAAGAAAACAACCCACTATGCAAATATAAACATTCTATAATCATCCAAACAATATGACGTATTAAGTAACGGATCACCAATGAAGAAAAAAGATGTATGTCGACTCCTGATTGAGAGAATAGAGAAAATCGTTACATTTGCGAGCGAACAAACCGATTGTGCTGCCGGACTTAATGCAGTTCTAATAGCTTTGCATCGCCTAATGATCTTTCCATGAACTAACAATTCAAATTTGTCTCTGAGTCAAGTCCATGCGTCAGATTCTGCAGTCAGACAAGATCAGATATGCCAATCAGAATAGGCCATGAAATCGAGCACTAAGTCTGAGGGGACACTAAAATCAATTGTCTAGATGTTTCATCATAGCGGCAAAATACACGTAGTAGTCAAACATTGAACAAGAAGGTTTTGGATATTTCTTTGTGTAAAATTTCTCTTATCCTCTCAAGAACATCATAATTGAGGACAGACATTTGGTTCGGGAGCAGTTCCAGTGCTGTCTTACGTCATTAGATTTGATGAAATTCGACCAACTCTCAAAATGAACACATTGAAAAGCAAGTTTTCTTTAGACAGAAACTTGCTTGCCCTAATGTGTAGCTCGAAAATTCATTCTTTGAAGCTAAGTGAACACAGCTTCTTTAGTGTTTGTGAGCACTTAAATACAAAACACTTTATTCATATTTTTTCAGTTGACACTGTTAAGGAATATATTCTAATTCTTTCCATGGTCAATGTACAAAATATTTTCGATTCAGAAACGTAAACAAATGAGCTTGTTGTTTTCATCAGTCTTTTAAAAAATGGTTATAAATGTTTATAGATTTAGCATTGCTACTGCAGGGATTGGCAGCGTATGCGTGTGTGGAGGGGGGTGGGGGTGGGTTTTAGAAGGGTGAGGAGGGAAAAATAAGCGGTCGGTGTGTTAAAAGTTGTGCTTTTCCCGATAAGAGCACAGGTTAGTGACATTCAACAAGTCATAAACACAAAAGGCGCGCACGCGCGCACGCATGCGATATATGTAAATACATTTTATGTATTTACATTGTTTTGTATTTTCATTAAAAAAATGTTAAAATATGAAAAAGAAAGAAATATACCTGACGTCATCACCGGAAAACATTACTAGGGTAGAAAAATATATGACAATATCCGCTACTGAAGACATAACTACAAGAAAAGAAAAAAAAAAAACAAACAAACAAAAACGCCTGACGTCATCACCGGAAGATGGTACTGCAGTAGAAAATTACATGACATTGTCCACTACTGAAGACGTCACTAGAGTAAAAAAAAAAAAAGTACCTGACGTCATCAGTGGAAGATATTACTACGAAAAAAAAAAAACTCCAAAACATTTTCACTTATCCCTTACAATAGAAAATACTGACGTCATCACTGGAAGATGCTCCTAGAACAGAACACTACATGACATCCAACACTGAAGATATCTCTGCGATGGTTAAACTAGTTGACGTCACACATTGTTAGAGATATTACTAAAGTGTAAGTGACATGACGTCATCTACTACTGAAATATCACTGCAATGGAAGACTACCCGACCACTTACACTTCTGAACAATCAACACAGAAGTAGATTTTGCCTTAATTTATCCACTGATATTGACTTTCCGAAATTGGAACACATCATAACCACGCCGACTCACACTGACTTTCTTGATCGGGTCCACAGAGATGATTGCGACTACAACACATTAACTGACAAACTGACTTTGTCGAACGGCTACCTAACAGCGCTTGTAGTTCCACGACACTGCAAACATACAGACACACTGATGATCTGTGGTGGCATTGCAGTTAGGATGGAAGCCATGGCACATGCAACCGCACAGTCACGCCGTCCTCGCTATATGGTCTGCAATGCAGATACCGCTAGCTCACTGCGCTTGTACAAACACGCTAACCTTTATCTGTGCATCGGTACTCTACGTCTT
>JADBJO010008073.1:85000-92500 GCA_016801955.1 Conus betulinus | reverse complement strand
TTGGTATATACAAGAGGTAGAATTACGGAGCAGAACCTAAATAAAACAATAGCCTAGAGACTTGTATTCATTCAGACCTTTCACTGAAATAAAGCACAATACTGATTCTGAAACTAATCAGATAAGAACGTCACATTGTGAAAGATACAATTTTTCTAAAGACCATATCTAAATTGCTGTGGGCAAACAAGAATGGACAGAGAGTGATCGAAATGTGTGTAAGGTTTCCGCTGCTTTATTTAAGACTTGTAAGTGCCGAGAGAACAGGTACCAAACACACACCCCTCTGACTCATTTTCAAGATAGAGAGGACGCTGGGCAAAAGGATCTTAAGTTTGAACTTTGCTGACTGTTTTGTCAGCGTAACTGCATAGGTACAAATGAATTCATTCCATCTGATATGAAGATCTATTTTTGAACATTGTAAAGAAAGGAAAAACAATTTGCGTAGTATCTTAGATACGGTTCGTTTTACTTGCTGCAGCTTGTAAAAATTATCTTTTGTCTTGTAAAAACGCTCCGGTTTCAAAATCAAATCAAACGTGACTGGCAATCATCGATTTTTAATAGATACTGAAGTTGTTATTTGAAACTCTGTTAACTTTTCACGAATATGGTCACAGGCTTTGAAGAAAGTCCAACAACCAGCTATTTACAAGCAACAACCAAAAATGCATCTGTTCCAGAAGGATGTGTTGAATTTAGATTTGACCAGAAGGATTTTATACCCTGGGACAATCCCGATAACCTTGTGAGTTATGAGGTACAAAGAATCGCACGCAAAACTGCAGATTTGAGTCTAGTACCTGTCTTGTTTCTGATTGGCCTGCCATCTAACGTCATAAACATGGCGGTCTTTCATAAACAAGGCCTGAAGGAACGAATCAACCTGTGCCTATTTGCATTGTCATTAGCTGACGAACTGTGTTTATTGCTGGCAGTTTTGATATATTGCGAACAGATGCTGCTGCGATATTTCAACCCGAATCAGTCTTCCCCAGGATCGTCATTTTCACCGGTGACAAAGTTTATGATGGACAATCACCTGATCGGTTTCTTTGGCTTTGTGTGGACATCGCGAGTTCTCTCTGTTCTTATCGCCACCGAGAGATGTCTTTGCGTTCTTAAACCTCTGCAGTTTCAAGCCATGCTGAAAATTAAGGTAACTGGTGTCTTCATCGCAGCTGCCTTTTTACTTGTAACAGGCCCGTACTTCTTAGTGGCGTCTCGATACACTGTTGCATGCGTTTATAATTCTTTATCCGACGTCACCCTTTTATACATTTGTTGAAAGTGAGTTTTACAAATCTCATACACGGCTCGTAAATTATTTAGACACCATTGTTTATGGTACTGGCGTACCCGTTTTCTCAATGATCGTAGTGATGACAACAACGATAATTACCACAGTTAAGCTTCGTCAAATTGTGATCTGGCGTGCTGAAACAACATCTTTTGTCTCTGCCCGAGAAATAGCTCTGACCAAGATGTTGATTTTTAACTCGGTGTTGTTTATTGCCTGTGTTTCTCCCGCCGTTGTTTTCCGCCTTATCTGGCTCTTCCTGCCAGAAGTGAACGTTGGCAGACGCCATCACAATTTTTACCAGCTCTGTCATTGGATCATGGGAATTCTGTCATATATGAATTCTTCTTTAACATCATTGTTTTATTACATCATGGGGTCCCGATATAGAGAAACCTTCTGGTCACTGCTGAGGAGACGGTAGATCAAGATATTCAAGAACACAATATGCAAAATGATGTTAAATGTCCACAAATAAAAAAAGCAGGGTGTACAAATTTAGAAACTTTACAATGGAAATTAATTCGATGAAGTCAGGATATCAGAATCTCCAAACATATACCCTTTTGATAAAATCCAGTGTGACTATAGCAATGATATAGTGACAGGAAGGTTAACGTACACTATGGGTTACGTTTAAGGCATGTAATTAGCCATCTACGATTCCAAACCCATTTTAAATCAGAGATCCCTGCGATCCTAAACAACGTCATTAAAATGACGAGATCTTGTTAACACTAATGTCTGTCTCATTATAAATGTACCAATAAAGTCAATGATTTATCATGGTTTTGATAGTCCAGGTATTGCAGGTGTCATCTTTGGCGGGCTGCTGCGCCTCCATTGTCAAAATGGCCAAGAATCCAAGCAAATGTATTTCAGGTATCTTTATTAGGAGCAGCATACTGTTCATGAAAATTCCATGAGCACATGGCTGACACTACCACTGCTAAAGCCTTAAAAGCAAAAGAAGGATCAAAGAAGCTTCAGACAGTCCTTGTATCAAATTGATACACCATTTCCAGAGCCAGAGCCAGAACCAGAGCAGTGAGCTGTTTGAAACGTAGGCCTAATGGAACGTTTCATGACTTTGAAAGTCGCTACTATCGTAAGATCATCATTAACTAAGAGCACTGATTTATTCACCAATGATTTTTAAACATACAGGGAGTTCGCCACTTCAGTTGAAGACAGCAGGATGTGCTAACACTCTTTTTGCACGTTCCAGTGTCACTTCTTTCGCAAACCTTGCATACACTTTTAAAACGTCTTTTTCAAAAAAAAAAATTGTTGTATGACTCATACATAGTTCAGATCCATACACCTCGTTCACATGTAATCCCGGACATGTCTTACGTAAGCTTGAATTCATCGTTCATAAATACATTTGTGAATCTCAGCTATTTTAAAGCTTTGCATATGTTCGTTCGTATGGATTCCTTCGCCAGCATTGTTCATGTTTTGACCGAGTGCTTCCTTTTAATTCGATCTCGTTTTGACCAGATGCATAACATTTCTGCTGACATGTGAGAGGTTTTTAGTTCAGTCATTAAAAAAAAATGAATTATTGGCACACCACGTACCCAGGAGTTCACATTCAGAGAGTTCCATTTTCCAGATTTTTCTCCTAGAAGTATCTTTCTTATTTCTTAATTTTTCGCAATCTAATATAATGTGTTTTTACATAATTAACTTTCAAAATCGAAATTGTTTTCGTACATACATGGAAATGGCGCTTAATCAACAAACTACTGATTTTTAAACTACATGGTCATTTACCTATATTGTTTAAAATACTATTATGCTCTCAAATCTTCCAAGCCAATACCTCTGAACACTGTCAAAAAGATAATGGTACTGAATCCCTTGACAACATTTTCTTTGAGTCAGTCTTTGAGGTATCTTGCCACTAACAGTGACATATGATCTTGGAATCATGCAAAATGAATCTATCTATTAAATATTTTTCGCAAAAACCGAATGCCCTCAAGACTTACTGAAAAGTGATCAGTTTATACGATTGAAGACTTTTTTTTTCAAGATTTGAAAGAAACGACCCAGGAGACATTTTGTTTCTAAATGATGTAAAATACCATACGAAATTCTGACATAGTTACAACATACCCCTTTGAAATAACCCTGTTTGAACTTTATTTACTGCCTTTAACTTTCACCTTACACCGTCTATAAACCTGCACTGAATACAATTGTGGGTACTACGCACCCATGTTTTGTACAAGCATTTTGATCACTGTCCATATACATGCGTTGTGGGTATACACCCACCTATACTGCTTATACAGGAACCGTTATGACTCACCTCACTCGTAAATCATGTATGTCTATACATCCATACTTTTGTGCATCGTGGATATCCACACATCCATACTTTTGATTTCGGTATCATAGTAATTTTCCCTATCCATACATCATGAGTGTCCACACACCCATACTTTTTATGTAGGCGCTATACATTTTTTTTCATCTGTTCGTACATCGTGGATATTACCTATGTAGACATGTTGTTTCCTTCGTATGTCATTTTGACCATACACTTTGACATTCTTTGTAGTTGTATTTTTCCGAATGGCATCTGGGGAGAGAAGAGAGTCATGCCTGTTACGTGTAACGCGAAGAACGTTGGATAATTATTTTCACCCATATTTTGTTTGCTTTATCCTCTCTTTTTCATGATAGCATGTGTCTCTTTGTGCACGTGCGTGCACGCATATGTGTGTGAGGGAAAGCATGCACAAATGCTCACACACACACACACACACACACACACACACACACACACACACACACACACACACACACACACACACAAAGATTAAAGCAGAAAAAAAGTTACGGAAAGATCAACAGTTCAAATCTAGCCAACTCCCCACATCACTGCAATGAAGATAACGTAGCTGCCTTCACAAATTTGATTTGGGGATTCAAGTTCATTCTCTTTCAAGTCATTAATAGAGCCTCCCTATCCCCTAACAATAATAACAGCGATCACAACAACAACAACAACAACAATGAAACAAGCAACTTACAAACACACATCTCCGAAGCAGAATAATATTCTACACATCAGCGGACTTGTTTTTGTCCCTTTTTAATGTCCCCAAACTCTCTCTCTCTCTCTCTCTCTCCTCTCTCTCTCTCTCTCTCTCTCTCTCTCTCTCTCTCTCACTCTCTCTCTCTCTCTCTCTCAAGCTCTCTCTCTCATGGCCCTATTCTTCCTTATCCACGGTCTCTCTGTTGCTCTCTTTTCTCCCCCATTCTAAAAAGTGTCTGGTGTCCTCAACGATGTCCGACGCTGCAAAACAGATCTTGTAGATACGCTGTTGGCAAGACATGGCAGCTGAAACAAGCTGAAAAGATTTGCCTGTCATCTTGCCAATCGCAGTCGCCATAGCTTCCTTATTTAACCCTTTTCTGCCTGCGTTTGGAACTCTTGGATGTACTGCTTGAGCTCCAAGTGTCGTGTTTTTTTTTCCCTTCGTCTTCTTTCGATGTGTTTCTATTGACGCACTATGTTCCTAGGACTCCATGCTTGCTTTTGGTCGCTTGCCGTCAGGAGGATGGAAGGGTGGTTAGGGTAGTCCTCCTCTGGAACTGATGTACCGTCAGCCTATTTGCTTTCTTGTGTATGCAGGCCAGTCTACTGTTCTTTCTCGCAAGACTTTCTACACGTCTTAGTCCAAATTAATTTGACGACAATGATCGCAAGGTCAAAAACTTTTAAAAACAAGACAAGAGGCCATCTTTTGGTCATGATAAAAGAGATAGTACGAACACCATGTATACCATGAATTTTGACTTTGTGACAATATGGGTGTGTGCTCACCCACGATGTACAGAATGTGACAGTTTATGCCTTGCTTCTATAAAAGTATGGGTGTGTGCTCACCCACAATGCATAGAATATGACAGTTTACGCCTTGTCACTGTAAAAATATTGGTGTGTGCACACCCAAGAGATATAGATAAGAGTAGGTCAACTTCGTTGTTTAGTTTCCTTTTTTTCTGTAGAGTAAAGCCTTTTTTTGGCCCAAACAATTTTACAGATTTTTTGTTGACCGTCTTCCAATGTGTCACATCGCATGGACCAGTGCACTGCGCCACCATTATCCAATGAACTACTGCAAAAGCGGCATTTTCATCATCAAAAGACCTTCGACAGAAGAAAGCATATGGACGGAGGAGAACTTCAAGAATAATTCAGAAAGTGTCTTTCCATCTGCAGTTTATCTCCTTTTGGAAGCGTCAGTTCATGAGAAAGCCGCACATTCCTCTCGGCTGGATGACAGTAAGAGAAAAGCCGACACATTCCTCTTGGCTGGATGACAGTAAGAGAAAAGCGGCACATTCCTCTCGGCTAGATGACAGTAAGAGAAAGCCGCACATTCCTCTCGGCTGGATGACAATGACTCCCTCCAAGGGATCTTACGTTTGGTTGAGTGCTCTGCATTACAAGGGCTTAAGATTAAAAAAAACAAAAAAACAAAAAAACTATCAGTTTGCGTTTGCACATTTTTTACTGCTGTATTCACTTGGACTTATGCTGCGTCAGGGTACATTAGCACGCTTGGAAAATTTTGTTTATCCTTTGTGGTTCGTATTTGTATGTGTGCTAGGTGAATGGGACCACACACACACACACACACACACACACACACACACACACACACACACATATATATATATATATATATATATTAGTTTTGAATCATGTACTTTTTGTTTCAGTGTGGGAGAAAAGAATCATTGTTCATTGGTTGCAATCTTTAAACAGTCGTTGCATGATGGTTAGATTCTAAGGATTAAGCGTGAATTAAAACCTTTGATCGATCACGTGAGGTGAATTTATGAGCTACTGATGAAACCTGTCTGATTGATCATGTCTGTGTTGTTTTTCTAGACAGTACAGAGACATCCAGGGGGCTTTTGATGGGCTCATGGAAGATTCTGGTTCATGTTGTCACTATGCAGTATTCTTCTCATTTGCTTTTGGAATGCTTCTGGTTCATATTGTCACTATGCAATATTCTTCATTTGCTTCTGGAATGCTCATGTTCTTTTATGAGCCCCACTGTTTCACTCCCCTTGTCAACTTTTGTATTTGAAATCATTTCTGGTTCATTTTTACATGTTTCATTTCTTGGCTTATTTATTTTATCTGCATGCATTGTAATTATATTGATTGTATGCATTGCACTGCTATGAAGGTGCTTGTTGAACAGTTATGTAAACAGTCATTTCCGATCTTAAAACAACATAGCCATAACACTTTGTAACAGACTCTAACCGTCTCTTTCACAAAGGCGACTCAAATGAGCAGCTTGATCAAAATTACCTCTGCGCAAAGCAAGTCTTGATGTTAGGAGGTGAATCTTCCGTGCGCAGGGCGTCGACTATATGGAGCAGTGTGCACACAGTATTGCCTCCTAGCTGTGATTCAGGGTGCATCTCGCTGATAGGTGTGAAATGGAGGCATCTCTTCTTTGGATGTTTGTGGTGAAGTGTACGGAAATAACAAAGGGATTTGAGACAACTCCAGTGTTGTTAGCTGCCAAAGATCAACTCAGAACCATTTTTCCTCGTTTTCCTCGTGAAGTTACATTGCTGCCTGCAGGCAGGAAAGTCCTGCATCCACATGGTGTCGGATCTAATGACACTATCCCAGGTCGTTCTGTTTACGCTGGAACCAGGTTCAGATGCTGCTTGCAGGCAGAGGTCCTGCACCCAGGTGGTACTGGAACTTAATGGCATAATCCCATGTCCAGGGCTTTATGCAGAAGCCAGGCCCTGAGTTTATAGGATACATCACCGGGTCTCATACAGTCTCCACGGATCAGGAGCCAGTCACTGAAAGTAATAAAAGCAAAGGTACTGTACTGTATGTTTGATTGTTGACCAGTCGATGGATGTGTACTACATATAATGGCTGTGAAGTGCACTATCACAGCAATGAATACAGGAATGTGATATCTCTCTTGGGAACGTTCCTAAAGTACGGCACATAGTTCAATAGTGCAATAGTTAAAGTAACTCTTACCGAAGTAAGAAGAGAGATTCGAAACCAGTGTGTGTATAGTTTCTTTTCATCTTGATTTGGGCAGTTTATTTTCATTGTATTTGGACTGTTTAACGTTATCTTTGCATGAATAAATATGCTTGGTTTACAAATTGCCATTTAA
>JADBJO010008073.1:80000-82500 GCA_016801955.1 Conus betulinus | reverse complement strand
CAGTTAGGCAATACCTCAGTCGATTATCTTCGTTTAATACATTTAGTTTGTCGTTAATTTTGATCAGTCACATATCTTTGATAAAAACATCCTAAACAATGTTGACAAGATTAAACAAACAAAACAAAACAAAAAAAAAAGCGAAACAAAACAAAAACAAATTCAAAAAAGGAAGAAAAAAAACACCACACACACACACACACACACACACACACACACACACACACACACACAAAATAAAACTCAGATCGCTGTTCAATGTGCCATTAGGAGTGTTGACAGATCTAGCGATGACTAAGGTTAGATCTATATCTCTTTTTAAAAAAAAATGAAGAATTGCTATGGATTCTGCAAGACAGTATGGACAGATCACAAGACAAAACACGACGCGTTTTGACCTTCTAGGTCTTCTTCAGGCAAAACAAACAACATTCAGGACAATGAAATAAAACGAAGAACAAGCAATCACTTATCTTCTCATTTTTAGCGCAAGATGGCTGTAGGAATCATTGACAAATCTTTTTTCAAATTTATGTTAGTTTCCACCTTCAGTCATCTCATTTTGAAACCGAATCTATATCAATAAACAAGTAGGGTAACTCTTGCTCCCATAAGAAAACCCACTTCAAAGTTAAATCACTTGTCTTGGGTCTGTGAATTGTCAGAAATGGAAGAAGGGGAAGAGCCACAAACAACAGACGGATATGCGTCATGTGGAACAGCTTACGTAATACTACATAATAGAAAGCAGACGACTGGAACCCAAAACACCTTTGCCTTCACCAAATCTCCTCGTTGACTCATAGGCACTGGTAAAGAAATCCGGAAGAGGGCGAGTAGGAAAGTGAGAGGGGGGGGGGGGGGGGGGGGGGGGGGAGAGAAAAAGGCGGCGCCTCGCTAATGAAATCATGGGGGGGGGGGGGGGGGGGGGGGGGGGGGCGAGAGTGTCTTTTTACACACACACACACACACACACACACACACACACACACACAGCCCGGGGCATTGTCAAGTGCCATTCCAAACCATTCTGGCATAGCTGGACACACTGTTCAAGCTGACCGTGCCCGTGACAACAACCAGAGAAAGGGTCGGGCGAACGCCTAGTTTGGTCGCCCCCCTCTTTGTCTTGATGTCGTTGATTCGTCCTCTCATGCCTCACTCAACGATGACCCAGGAGGCACTCAACCTGACACTGCATGCTGCTCCTTTGTGTGTCAAGAGAAAACAGACGTTATCAACTTGTAGCAGGTCGAATCAGAGTCTATGTCAGGGTGTATTGTAAAACAGGAGTAGCAAGAGTTGGGGGGAGGGCGAGATGCGCGGATTGGTGGATTCTAGGTGCCCAGAGCTCATGCTTGCCTCTCATGCTTGTGTAAATAGGGACATATTTACATATTTAGCCTATATATGATGAAAAACATTACGTCACCAGCCGGGAGAAGCCTCAAGTGCACCTGACAACTTTGCATCACATTCAGCGTTTAAGGGGCTTCAACCCCCAGACCCCCTGACCAGGATGTTGTGTCTGGGGACCCCACAGGAGTCTAATCGACCCATGGACTCGGCTTCAGTCCCTCTTCCATTAAAATGAACCTGTCTTTTTTGTTTTGAAAAAAAAGCTACTTTAATCACACTTTTTTTTTGCCTTACTACTTTCAATTACATTAAAATATATATATATATATATAACCTTAATAAGGAGAACCGAAGGAGGGAGGGTGGAAGGAAGAGGTGTGAGCATTGGTGGGTTCTTGGTGTCCTGACCCCCCTCCGCCCTCTCACCTCTCAACTTTTAAAAGTAGGGAAAAATTTACCCATACAATTGTAACGAAAAGACAGCATGCTATCATCCGGGAGAGGCCTCGAGTGCACGTAAAAATACACTATGTTCAGTGTCTGGTGGAGGGAGCGGGAGGCATCGCTACCCAGACATATCCAGACATACCGACATGGGTATGCTCCTGGGCCTCTATAGATCCGCCCCCCGCCCCCTCTCCAGTTGGCACCCCGACCCCCCCCCCCCCCCCCCCCCCCCCCCCCCCCCCCCCACACACACACACACACCAACCATGAAAATGAATAATCTCTTTATGAAATAGCTACTTTAGCGCACTTTTTTTTTTTTTTTGGTCTTTCACACTCTTCAATTCTGAGAACCGTTTTTTTTTTCCCAGAAGCCTTATCGTTCCCCCCCCCCCCCCCCCCCCCCCCCTCCCCCTTCCTTCCACACCCTCCTCTTTCCGCCCGCACCTTCCTCTCCCCCACTTTCTAATTACAACCACCCACCGCCGTTCCTCCCCGGCTCGCAAATGTTTTTATCCCTGTGAGAAGTATCAGTCTTGTACTGAGAGCGCATAACATCGAGATTTCCAACGTCAATGTATACACTGAATAATAAACATGATTACTGCAACATTGAGTGGACAGCTACATCGGGTGGGTCCATCTGATTCATATTGAGCTGTTAGTTCTTTGGAATACAACAAATGCATTAAAA
>JADBJO010008073.1:72500-75000 GCA_016801955.1 Conus betulinus | reverse complement strand
TACTTCAGGTTTTCTTTTTAAAACACAGTCCGTCCACCATCGTTTTCCATATTTCAGTTTTGAAAAAAAGCAATTAAACCAACCGCCGCAAAGCCCTACACAAAAGAAAGTCCAGTCAAAAACCTGGAAAAGCTTTAAGAACCCTAAGTGAACTGAGAACACTAAATGACCCCAAAACCCTAGCTGCACTCCTGAAATCGGAAAAAAACTAGGTCAAAAGAATAGGTCAAAAAAAATTTTGGAAAATGAAAAATAGTTCTCGATATCTACTAATAACCAAAAGACACGTCGACAGACTGTCATGTTTGTTTGAGTCTCTACAAACTGACTTCTAGTAAATGTCAATTGTTTTGTAACAGATATGGTCCAGCGCTAATTTCAACATTGTTACACACAAAAAATTATAGTAAAAAAAAAACAAAACACAGTGTTATTTTCAACATTTTCGGTTTTCGATTTGAGGTTGAACGTCCTTGATGCTTATAGAATCTTCTTTTACAAATATATACCAAAACACAGTGCACATTTAAACTTGTACTGCATGGGTTTTTCTCCCCAAATGGCCGACATATAAACATTATTTTGCCA
The DNA here is from genome assembly GCA_016801955.1 of Conus betulinus. NCBI lineage: Eukaryota > Metazoa > Mollusca > Gastropoda > Neogastropoda > Conidae > Conus > Conus betulinus. Next base: position 74,412 of record JADBJO010008073.1, on the reverse strand, counting down.
TACCCAATCGTTCATATGTGTTCTGTATCATGTTAAACTATTCTGAATTAAGTTTTTTGTTCAATCTATCAACACAAAATGTCATCACATATGCGAGACGACAAATTATCATATATTCTATTAAATGTCTTTACACATGTGTGACGACTAATCATCTTATATTCCATTCGTTCGATTTGTATAGAATCTTTACCAGGTCTTACTTTCTAACATGTTATCAAATGAACAACCATGACCATGAGCGTTAGCATATCGAGTTAAGATCTCTCTCTCTCTCTCTCTCTCTCTCTCTCTCTCTCTCTCTCTCTCTCTCTCTCTCTCTCTCTCTCTCTCTGTCTGTCTGTCTGTCTGTCTGTCTCTGTCTCCTTTTGGGGGGGGGTCATCAACCTCTTTTTAAAGGACTTTTTTATGATTTGTACCTTAAAACATTTCCCTTCTCCATTCCATTTGCCATGCTTCGTGTACATTTTCAGTCAGTTAGGTTTCCTGTAAACATACAACATCAAATTTCTTTTCTAAAAAAAAAAATCTAAACAAGGCCTTTCCCTCACTTTTTATTTTCTGAATCCACGTACATTCAACGGAACACATTTAAGACATGTCATAATCGGAAAGAGTGAACGCAAGTCCAGGGACAACAACCAGGTCGAGTCCAGAGCAGGTGCTCCCATGAACAGGACGAGGATCATGGCCAGATGCTGGTCCCCTCCTCCTCAGAAAGGTCGCCCGTGGACTGCACTCCTCAGGCTCCCCATCACCATGCTGTCTAGCCATGCGTGCCTGTTGTTGGTCACCTGAACCGGACTGTCTTTGTCACGCCGTCCTTCAGAGGTCTCAGGGCGACTTCTGCTCTGCGCACTCATAACAAAAGAGGAGTTAGTTTTCAGACTGCTGGCTGTTCTCCCCAGTCACCCTTTCCCTGTTTTCTTTAAGCGAGTCACCTGGCTTTTGTTTCCTCTCTTAAGTCGAGCCTGACTTTTTTTTTTTTTTTGAGGATTGCCCGTTCCCTGACTTTGATTGCTGTGCTGAACGGGAATCTTTGCTACTGCCAGCCGATGTGCACTACCTGGGGGTCCACCTCTCTGTGACCTGTCTGTCTGCAGACCATACAAACAACAGGGCTAGTGCATGCAGAGCAGTAGTGACCTTCGTTTAGGGCAGATGGAGCATGCCACCTTCTTATGAGTTGACCTTTGATCCTTGTGGTAAATTTTAGCTCATTTTAAGGAGCAGTCTAGCGGTTTGTCTTTCATCGAAATGAAACCAAAACGGCGCCCTGACAAGAATCTTTGTCATTTTATTGTCCTAGTCCCTAGACCTCTCCAGTTTTATGCCCGAACGCAACTCGCAGCCCACGTTTTTGAGAGAATATTCAAACTTGCCGTTTGCCACAGAAATGGGAAGTTCATCTGCGAATACTTTCTTGCTGGGTCTCTCCAACCCCATGTCATTACGTAGCAGAAACGGGTTGTTGGCTAGCACACTCACATTCACTTTTCTAATCCTCATACTTCTGAGAAGGTCTTTTTCTTGGCTCATCGGTAGCTGGATCCACCTTCCACAGCCTCCTGATCAGCTGAGCGTCCACAGCGCTGTCACTGCCAGTCTTTCAGCTGCAAGACAAACTTCAAGTACTGTAGACAGAGAGCCGAAATCCGGCGCATCGGAAGTATCATGATTCCGCACGAAAACCGGAAGGGTGCGCGACATTTTTAACGATCAACAGAAACAGTGAACTAGTAGTTATCACGTTTTTTTTTTTTTTTCACGATTACTGAACCGAAGAACTTCGACCAGAACAGATGCAGTTGTCTAAATGGTAATGAACTGGAGTTAAAGCGACGAAATAAACCCAGTTTGAACACTGGAGAGAAGTCGAAAAACGAGTTCACTGCGGCAAAAAGCTGCTGTC
>JADBJO010008073.1:62500-70000 GCA_016801955.1 Conus betulinus | reverse complement strand
GAATACCAAAAAGGCCTACACCACCCTGAAGAAGTTCAATAAAACCGAACAGGACAAGTCGTCAGTGATTGAGGATGATGTTGGCAATGTACTGACTGAGAACACCGAGATCATGAAAAGGTGGACAGAGTATTGCCAGCAGTTGTACGATTGCCCGCTCCGACCTGACACCAGCTTGTTGACCGACCAACCAACAGCCAGGGAGATAAGATAAGATAATGTTGCTTATAGCCCAGCCGACCGCAAAGGGCCGCATCAGGGCTGTCACCATGTTAAAAATCAACTCACAAGTCATTCATTCACACAATTCTTGACAATACATCTAAAAAGCCATCCGAAAGTTTGTTAAAAAAAAAACAAAAAAAACCAAACAAACAAAAAAAAAAAACTTTCCACTCTAAAACCTCAGATCCGATGAAAAATGTTAATCTCTTTCAAGAACTCTAAGATCGCGTCAGGCGGAACGTCTCTGAACAAGGTTTTCATGGAATCTGCAGCAAAATGTCTCACATCATGCAAATCCCAACACTCTAAAAGAACTTGACATGGCGTGTTGTGGCAGATCTTCAGAAATTTCAACGCTGGTCCAGATTATACAGACACTGTACAGCTCGGCAACCAGCGCCGTGCTCATGAACAGCCGAATAGGGGACTTCTTCCACACAACTGTCGGCGTCCGACAGGGCTGTTTACTCTTCCCGACCCTCTTCAACCTATACTAGATGAATATTATACGTGAGGCCCTCAAAAAACGTCAACGCTACCATTTCATGTGGGGGCAGGTCGATATGTAATCCATGCTTCGCCGACGATACAGACCTACCCGGCGAAAGCGACGACAAACTCCAAAACTAAACCAGCAGGCAAAAAGACCGAGCCGGCGCATACGGGATAGAAAGCAGAGCAGAATAGTGCAATATAATGGTGAAGAGCAACAACGAAGACCAGACAGTAAACAATCACAACGAACGGACAAAAGCCGGAAGGGGTGGAAGCGTTCAAATACCTCGGCTCCACAATCACAAAAGACGGTCGCTGCACAACGCAAGTCAAGGTCAAATCAGCTCTTGCTTAGCAGCCACGGCAAAGCTCACAAAGCAGTGGAGAAGCAACGAGATCAGCTTCCAACAACACTCATGCTGAACAGAGCACTCGTCCTCCCCATCTTCCTGTGCAGGTGGGAGAGATGGACCTTGTGTGTGTGTGTGTGTGTGTGTGTGTGTGTGTGTGTGTGTGTGCGTGCGTGCGTGCGTGCGTGTGTATGTGTGTGTGTGAGAGAGAGAATGAAGAGAGAGAGGGGGAGAGAGAGAGAGAGAGAGAGAGAGGAGAGAGAGAGAGTGTGTGTGTGGCGTGTGTGTGTGTGTGTGTGGGGGGGGGGGGGGGGGGGGGGGTAGGGGGGGGGCACTTGCACTGCAGGTATTATCGTTACGCTACGGTCATACACACACACTGACCATCCTGTGTGGTATTGTACTGTAGGTGACAGTAGTACACTAGGATCATACAAACCTGCTTACCTCTCTGTATGGCCTTGTACTGTAGGCATTCTTGGTTCACCTCGGTCATACACACACTGACCTTTCTGTGTGTGGTCTTCTGCTGGGGGATTATTGGCATACCTGGATCACACAGACTTGTTTACCTCTCTGTATGGCCTTGTATTGTAGGCATTCTTGATTCACTACAGTCATACTCACACTGACATTTTCTGTGCGGTCTTGTGCTGAGGGTATTATTGGTACACCACGATCTTACAAACTTGTATGATCTCTGTATGTACCTTGTATTGCAGGCATCGGTGCTACACCAGGATCATAAAAATGTTCACCTTTGTGTGTGTGGCTTTGTTGTTGAGATATGACTGGTACACTAGGGTTATACAACACACTGAACTTTCTGCGTGTCCGTGGCTTGTGGCTATTACTGGCACACAATGGCCAAACAAGATGTTTGCCTTTCTGTGTGGCCTTGTACGTAGGTATTACTGGTACTCTAAGGCCATACAAGATGTTTACCTTTCTGTGTGGCCTTGTACGTAGGTATTACTGGTACTCTAAGGCCATACAAGATGTTTACCTTTCTGCGTGGTCTTGTAGTAGGTATTACTGGTACTCTAAGGCCATACAAGATGTTTACCTTTCTGTGTGGCCTTATAGTGTGGGTGTTATTGATACACTACGATTATACAAACATGTCTGTTTTTTTTCTTTTTTGCGTGGCGTTGAAGTGTCAGTATTCCCGGCACACTACGATCGTACACTCATGTTTACCCTTTTTGGGTAAGTCTGTAGATATTGTTGTATCAGTCACGCACTGCTGTAGTCAAGGAGACACACTGACAGCCCATCTAATCAATAGTTACCCATCATGTAGCCGTCACTTCTTGTGGCCATGCAAGTACACTGATCTTGGAAAGTGTGGAAAGTGGCTATCATTCCAGCTGCAAAACAAGGACTATCCTCATACTGTGTAATCATATGAAAGCACTGACATGTCCGAGTGGCTATCACTTTAGTTAAAGCCCTTTGTTCACACATACAACGGTTATATAAAAACACTGACCTTCATAAGTGGCGGTCTCTTCGGCTGTAATGTGACACATTACGGTAGTATAAAAGCTTTGAGCTTTCAGAGCAGTTGCACAGGTATCAAAGCTGCCTTTACGTCTCATTTTCGAATTATACAATCGCCATGTTCTTGTACATTGGTTTATGCATTGATTAAACACATATAAACTGAGTAGTAAAAAAAAAAACTCGTTACAAACTCTTAACTATATTCTATCAGAATCAGATCGCTTGATGTAATTTGTACCAAGCACTGGAACAGTTTCATATAGATGTCAACCAAAATAGAACCAAAAACACGTCGCAAATTCATACATCTTACCAGAAGTCAATGAGACTACATGGGTTTATCATTTATAATGAACGAAGTACGCACAGCTGAATTAAATTTGCAGTTAGAGCATATTAAAGTGGTAAATGGAATATATCTTGTGTGTTTCAACGATAAGATGACATATGATTATATTATACACTTTGTGTTGTTTTCAACATCTGTATGATCAATACATTCAATCAATGCATCTAATAAGATCAGTCCTCAGACATATTCATAAAAGAAGGCATCATGCGTTACATCACGTTCTGATATCCCTGGTGCCAAGACTGTGTCATGGAAAAGAAATGACAGCAGACTGTAAATCACTTGGTAAGTCAGTAGGAGCGCATGGTACACACAGTCATGTGCCAGCCCGCTCTGTCACGCTCCTCTGCTCAGCACAGTGAAGGAGGGGTAATGGGAAAATGAATTCTGAGTGAGAATGCTCAGCAACGATGTGGAATGTGTCTGCCTCACACAACCACAGGGACAGAGGGGCTGGGGTCGTGTTGTTGCGTAACACCCACAAAGAAAAACTGCTGGTGAAAGACACTTCTTGTCAGAGTTTTCAGACGTCTGGGGCTGAAGCCACAACTTTACAATGGTAGTCTGCTAGGACCTGTCTTTCACTGGCCTCCCGTTTATTCTCTTTCTGTACTGTCGTACTCTCTTTTGTATTTGACTTTTAAATAAGTGAAAGACGGTGGCGCATGAATGTCCCTAATAACAAATGCTCCAGGTTTCTTATGTCTACAGTTGCCACTCCAGTGGACTATATGATAAAACATCATGATCCTTTTTTTTTTTTTTTTTTTTTTTTTTGATTGTGGTAAAAATGGATTGCTTTGAAATGCACTGTTCAACAGTCTGTTGACAATACGTAAGCTGTCCATTGAATTTCAGTCTTTTTCTGGTCAAATAGGGAGAAACTGCGCTGCCTGCAAAATTTATAGTACTATGGCTAACTTCTCATTTATACCAATTTGCAAAAAAAAAAAAAAAAGAAAAAAAAAAAAAAAAAAGAAAAGAGAAAGAAAGAAAGAAAGAAAGAAACAAAACACACACAGACACACACACACAGACACACACACACACACACACACACACACACACACACACACACACACACACACACACACCAAAAACAAACGAACAAAAAAAAAACAAAAAAAAAAAAAACGAAGGACATGCAAAGCACACATCATTTTAGTCATGCATTTGCCCAGTGTACAATACATACGCTGTTGGTCTTCAGTAGCATTTGCAGATCTAGTGCCTCCTGAAGCATCACGGACTAGCTGAAAGTGTGCCTGAAGTTCAGCTGCCTTGCTGGTAAAGGCGCTTTTGGTGATCAGCGTATGTACTTTCCATGGCTGACGTAGGAGATACAGTCGATTGTTTCTGCAGGTCAGTCGCATTAGGGACATGTTCCAACAGTCAACGCATGACAGGATACCGTATCTGTGTAACCCAGCCCAGCACAATCAATTTCCTGTTGGCTTGACATCTGTTCACTTCTTGAAAGATCCGTCCGAGAATGCGGAATATAAAAAACGCACGAAATGTCTTTTTTCCATGGAAATGAAAATGCATTCACCGTCTAGGCTGAAAGGTCAGTCCTGAAGGAGACATGTCATTTGTGCAGTCAGTTTGAATACAAACAAGCCAGTTGTGGGGCCAGTCATCGCTGTGGCAAAGGTTGGTGGTGAGGAGTCAGGATCAACTTCCCATTCTGCGTTCAGTTTGATGCATTGTGATTCCCTACCTTTACCATGTCGTCACTACTCGAAGGGTGTGCACCACTGACACAAACACTGTGAGTCACACGCCAGTCCCAAAGAGCATACGTGATGCTGTTACATGAAGGGCAGCGACTTCCAGTGTGGTTTGTACACGACATCACTCTTGTATTGTCGACCAACGAATAACATTTTTCTTCTCGACGTAGGAACTTTTTCCAGGCTAAATCTGCTGCTTGTAGTTCCAAATGGTTGACATGAAAATTCTGTGGAAGAAAAACGATCTGTAGCCTCCTGTTTGTGACGCCTTCATATACACACACTCATTCTAATCACACTGGAATCTATCTGTGTTTGTCACCAGATCCACATCTTTCACACAGACATTATTGTGGTCGAGCTTCACATTCTGCAACCAGCAACATGGTTCTGCTCAACGTTCTGGTTGAAGAAACAGATTTTGTCCAAATCTCTTCGCATTTTTTTTTTGGTACGGCTTTATTCCTCTTTTCTTCTTTAAAGCAACATAATAATAAAGTGACTCATACTTTATACAGCTACAAAAGTTGCAACAATGGCTTGACCTAAGTCCCGAATGCTGGTCTCTCCTTTATAAGCAATTCGAGGTGTTTTAACTTACAATCCCTGTAATCTGTGTAATCTCTGAACATGAACTGTAGTAAAGCCCTTACTTTGCTTCAGTTGCGCGTGACCATTCCATTCCGATGGATTTATATTCCAGTCATTAAGGTGGGTGTGTGTGTGTGTGTGTGTGTGTGTGTGTGTGTGTGTGTGTGTGTGTGTGTGTGTGTGTGTGTGTGTGTGTGTGTGTGTGAGACGGGGAAGGAGTAAATCGTGTGTGTGTGTGTGTGTGTGTGTGTGTGTGTGTGTGTGTGTGTGTGTGTGACGGGGAAGGAGTAAATCGTGTTTTGAGACTGAAGAAAAAAAAATGCTGAAAGCAGACATAACCTTTTTCAGGTATCTGAAATTAAGCTGAGATCATCATCCACGATCTTTTCTAAATTGTGTGTGAAAAGTTTTGTTTTGTTTGGATTCCAGCAGTCAGTTACATACACACGTGACGCCAACTTTCATCTACTCAGGCGTCTGTCTCGTGCCAGAATGCCGCCGGTGACCAGGAAAGCTTTGGATCTGAATCAAGGCGATCGAATGTACTGCAGTAAGCTTAGGCGTGACATTTTTTCCCCCCTAAGAAATCATAAATAAAGACATTCATTTTCTTTCTGTATCATCTGCTCGTAATGTGTGCGTTTTTCTTTTTTTTTTTCTTTTTTTTTTTCTTTTTTTTTTTGGAGTCTAGACCTAGTGAGGAATGGCATCGGATTTGAAAGCAAAAGCTTACAACATGATTTAGTTGGAGGAGGCTAGAAGAGAGGATCATAGAAAAACGATCATGTCCGGAGTGATACGACGACTCTTAGCAGTTCTTAGCTTGGCTGTTGTTAGCCTATTTAACTTCAGATCGAGCCTGTTGAAGATCGTTGTATTGCAAATCCAGTTTCAAAATGTTAACGAATCCGGACCATTTTGCCAATCACAAGGACGGGTCAAACAGTGTCAGCTTTGTTCGTGCACAATGATACCTGCAATCAGAGAATAGTGGCAAATGTTGCCACATGAAATTTATTTATTTACCCTTTTATTGTGTAGTTTTTGAATGGAACGGAACTTGTCTTTTCAGCTTGGAATTTGTCCTTGTATTTCGTTTGCATTATTCTCAGAACATGTACACGGGTTGGATCACAATCATGACATGGATTGGCTGGGCTAGAAGTAGCACGACCTAATTATTTAATGATTGATTTATTTATGGACTTGTACCGCTTTGCTTCTTTTTCTGTTTCTTTTTGCCTTTCGTGCGCATCACTCTGTACAAATAGGGCTATATTGATTTGTCAGTGCAAATACTTACAGTCTTGTTCCTTGCAAAACACACACACACACACACACACACACACACACACACACACACACACACACACACACACACACAAACGCACTCAAGCGCACACACATGTGTACACACACACACACACACACACACACACACACACATATATATATATATATATATATATATATATATATATATATATATACATACAATGAAACAATAAATTCCAAGGATAAGTACCGAGCACCGTTCCAGCAACTTACAGAGCAGCTAGGTGTTGCAATGACTGCAAGAAATATTGAATTATAAACAAAGCTTGCTCTTATGTCTCAGATGTAGAAACAGGGGGGTGGTAAGCCTTCATATCTGCAGTAGTAGATGATTCTGCCTAACTGACAGTATGTGCTTGAGTGGGTGAATGGGGAATAAATGCTTCTCAAAATGAACCTTCAGCAAGCTTATAGACTCCAAAGAGGGAGACCATCTCCAATGGGGAGAAAGCTCACTAACATATAACTCCTGGTCAGATACCGGTATTTCGAAACCTGATTGTTTCTCCTCAGTGACCGCGGAAAGTGGTAATTTGATTCCTCTGCCTTTTCGGTTTTAAGGAGAATGCTATACCAAAAAAAGGCTGGTGTGCAATACCATAGTATGTTTGTTGAGTTTTCAAAAAAAACTAACTAAGGTGCCACCTAAGAAGCAAAAGAAAATCATGAAAGAGCAAAAAAAAAAAAAATATATATATATATATATACAATAAAAAAAAAAAATTCCAAGGATAAGTACCGAGCACCATTCCAGCAACTTACAGAGCAGCTAGGTGTTGCAATGACTGCAAGAAATATTGAATCATAAACAAAGCTTGCTCTTATGTCTCAGATTGTAGAAATAGGGGGGGGGGGGGGGGGGGGGGGGGGGGGGATAAGCCTTCAGTGACCGCGGAAAGTGGTAATTTTTCTG
>JADBJO010008073.1:40000-57500 GCA_016801955.1 Conus betulinus | reverse complement strand
GGCGTGCTGAAGCAACGTCCTCTGTCTCTGCCCGAGAAATAGCTCTGACCAAGATGTTGATTGGTAACTCTGTGTTGTTTCTTGCCTGTGTTTCTCCCGTCGCTGGATTCCGCCTTATCTGGCTCTTCCTGCCAGAAGTGAATGCAGGCCGACGCCATCACAATTTTTATCAGCTGTCGAATTCCATCCTGGAAGTTTTGAATTGTATAAATTCTTCTCTAAACATCTTTGTATACTACATCATGGGGTCTCGGTACAGGAAGACCTTGTGGTCACTACTGAGCAGACGGTGCCGGATGAGGACGGTGACTGTGCTCAAGATTGCGATATAAATGACAACGTGAAACATCTCAGCATCAAAGAAATGAGATGAGTGAATGGACAAGCTTTACTTCTTCTGGACAATCAGTGTGTTGAACTCTGAATGACAGAATCTACATACATATTATCCATTCCTTAATCAGATTGTCTATTAACAGGTGATGCAGTTATTTGAGGATAATTATGGATCATGACTTATGTTTAATCTCTCTCTCTCTCTCTCTCTCTCTCTCTCTCTCTGGTGAGTAGTCGTCAGTGACTGAAGCAAGAAGTATGCACGATCTGTTTTGTTACTTTATTTAATCATACCATTTCACTAGCCTTTTAAACTTGCAAAATATGCACAAAAGCTCGAGAATAACGGGTCACAGAGACCTTATTAAAAGCTGGTCGGCTGACGTGGCTGGTCTCCGACTTCAAGAACAAACGGGATATTTCTCCAATGGGAACTTCATTGTCACTGGACTACACATGTCAGCGCGATAAACGAAATCAGTCCAACACTCACAAACCACAAATATTCAAGAACACTCTATCAATCAACAGAAGAGATACTTCCGCAGACCGAGTCACGGCAGTTTTCTGAGGGAGGTCCAGAAGCATCAGTAATATGATAATCAATTCTTTCCACAATGGAGTGTGGGGAAGAGAAGGCAAGACATTTGGTTTTCAACGCTTGGGTTCACTTGGCTTCAGGCGCGCCCACTCTACACGATTTGCACGTGCAAGAAAGAACACTTTACATAGCAGTCACCTGTTTTGCCCCGTGTGCAGTACCGTTTGAAACATCGGGCACTGTCAAGTCGTCATAGGCGTGTTCCGTCGCTGGGCTAAACTCTTTTGTGTGTCTATTTGATTTCTACTCAGTCTCTCCCATCCACCACCCCCTCTTCCCAGTTAAGCACCACCAGCTGGCAAAACTTATGACATCATAAACTCTCTCTGTTACACTGAAACGCTATATGATCGCACTGCTGTTAAACGTGTTTTGTGTTGTCTCATATATTGTTTCTTTGTTTAATGTTGTGAATGGCCCCTGTTTGTTAGGATGACAAAGGAGAATTTGTTCAGGAGCAGTACTGAGAAGTATCAGGGGGACTGTGCCTGCATGGACAAAGGAAAAGAGGTCAGTCAGAACTTGGACAGATGGACATACTTCTCGAGAAACTGATTCCTCATGGCTACAGCCATGTAGCGGAGACAATAAAAGGATTCATCCAGATTCTGGATCGTTTTTGTGTAGTCATTATCAGTAGAGCAAGTCCCGTGTCTTCCCTTATGATCGGTCACCATTCTGATGTACGACGACTTGCTGGAACAATACAATGATCTCTAGTCAGTTTGGATCTTTGGTATTCAGAATGAGAAAGGCGAGACTGTCGAAGCCCTAGAGAGACAGGCAATCATGGTGATTGCAGTCGCTGAGGCCTGATGACCTCCTGGTGATCCCTCAAAGCAGGTAATTAACAGAAATCTGGCTCATGTCCCGTTCAGGTGCACTTTGTCAAGCAAAGCATGTAATGATGAAACACTTCAGCTCCACACGATCTTCCTTTTAATGACGATCTGAACCCACTGCGATCCAGTCTCTTGGCAATACTGAAGAAGGTACACTTTGTTGTCAGAGCTTAGATTGTGGCAGTCAGAATCCATTGGATAAGGAAGAACAACAGCCAGGTTCCCCTAACAGCAAGCCAGCCGCTATCGTGACTGTTAGTCGTAGTGACCTCTTTAAGTTGGGGGTAAATGAAATAGATTTTGACTAATCAGGACTCTTCTGCCTCTAGTCTTCTGCTTAGGACTGACCTGGGGGTAGTTTAGAAACAACTGGAAAAACTATATACTGACTTCCCTGCAGGAGAAATTGTTCGTCTCCAGTCATGGCAGGACTGTTGGATGCATGCAGCAGAGAATCACACAAAACATGAACTTGACACAGAATTCATTAGCTATGAAAATATGTCATCGAAAATGACCAAGCCTACTGCTCCGTTTGTGAGCATACTGGTGTAAACTGTATTTTAAATAAGTATTTTGACGAGCATGCGTCTCATGATGTGTTTAAACGTGATGCTCCAAAGTGCTGTCTTGGTGTGATGGTTGATCTGAATGGTAGTTTCAGGTTTAGTTTCATCAATGAGGTGTGAGAGTGTGTGGACTAGTCCATATACGCTACGTCTGCTAATTTTTGAGACAACACTGTGTAGGATTTAAAGCTGATGGATAAATGAATTAACGACTGAGAAGAGAAGATTTCAGAAGAGGTTCTCATGGCTATGTCTCAGCGGCTCACTGACCGGTACATTACCCAATGCACTGGTCAGACCTTGGATATTTAACTTACATCGTCTGTGCCATTATCATCATTGTATGTGTGTGTGTGTGTGTGTGGTGAATGTACACATGTGTGTATATGGGTGTGCAAGTGTGGGGGGGCATGGATGCATGTGTGTGTGTGTGTGCCAGTGAATGCGGTGTGTGTGCACATATCAGTGCTTGCACGTGTGTGCGCATGCATGCGCGTGTTTGTGCATACGTACGCGTGCATGCGTGCTCGCGTGCATGTGTGTGTGTGTGTGTGTGTGTGTGTGTGTGTGTGTGTGTGTGTGTGTGTGTGTGTGTGAAAGAGAGAGAGAGAGAGAGAGAGAGAGTGTGTGTGTGTGTGTGTGTGTGTGTGTGTGTGTGTGTGTGTGTGTGTGTGTGTGTGTGTGTGTGTGTGTGCATGTACGCGCACCCTTGATTATTTGTGGGAAATGACTGTTAAAAGAAGATGAAATTGGAACAACAACAACAACAATAGCAACAACAACAACAACAACAAACAACAACAACACACACACACACACACACACACACACACACACACACACACACACACATACAAGCGCGCACACACGCATACACTAACGCATACGCATTCACATCTATGGGCTCTGCTTTATACACTTGCATCGCTTCGGTTGTGCATTACTGGTCCATATATGTTTACAGTAAAACTGGCGGTCTTGAGAGATTCAAAGTCTGATCTCAGTTAACCTGCGTCTGGTCATTTGGGCCCATTATTGGAAAGACCCAGTACGAGTTTGTCTCTTTCTCTAGGAATCATCTCTGTGTTGGCCTTGAAATTATTCCAACGTGTATTTGGTTGGTGGTGTTTTCTTGCTCTATGTGTACGATTGGATATGCGGCCACTTCCTGTTTTGATATTGAGCTCTGAAAGATGGTCTATGGTACAGTGGCTTTGTTCTTGTTTATTGACGTGATCCTTTAGTTTTTGGGGTTTTTTTTTATCACATCAGAGCGGCCGAACTGTAATCCAGTTCTTATTATTGGCTTGTCTGCCGGTGTGTCTGCTGTCTCAATTGCTTCGACACCTGCATGTCCTGGACAGTACAGTACATCCATGTGGGTTTCTCCAATGGAAGGCTGCATAATACTTCATGTCAACCTGGGCTTCCCATTCCACTTTTTGAAGTAGGTTCATGGAGTCACACAATATCACGACTGGGTGCGTTCTGTGCTGGTATGTGGACGAGAGCCAGTGGAGTGCTGCATTGAGGGATTATTTTAATGTTGAGTTTTATTGTGAACAATTTTGATACCGAATGCAAGGCAGAAACATGTATCACAGATGTAAATGATCGAGGTAATGCTGGCAAAACTACAACAAAGCCGTCAGTTTCATCCTCAATACACAGATTGAAGAAAACAACAGGAACACCTTTTTCCTCTGGGACGTCTCTGAAAAGTACTCGTGTTGTATTGTGCTCACCCACATAGTAACAAAACAGTCTGCGGTGCTGACTTTGCCTCCCTAGCGATCGTGGCAACCCATATTGGGACTGAAGCATGACATATGCAAAAACTCAGAGTTGATGACAGGAAACAATCGCAACGTAGATGCGTGAACGATAACTTGAATGTGTATTGAGGAGATGTTGATGGTAGGTCCGCATTGCTGCTTACTATAAGTGCAAAGAATGTGTGTCAATTATATGCCATAGAAAGATTCATTTCACAAACGGTTGGAGAAAGTGGCAGAAAACAATAAGAAAAAAACTTTCGTGCCAACCATCAATCATGCGGAATTAATGGTAAACTATTAAACCCTGATTATTGTGGCATTGAACAGATTATATGCTGTTGCTGTTGCTGGAAGACCATGAACATGTTAACATCATCAAAATAGCCAAGGTTCAAAAGGACATTGAGTGGAATTCTCCTATTCGAAAAACAAAATACGCTTTGAGGACGTACTGATGCTGAAAAAAAGATGGCATCATCGATTCCTTAGCAGACTGCTGCTATAACTTTGTACTCTTGATTTAGTTGTGATATGTCATTTTAAGAAAATTAACTTTGATCTTCTAAGAAGAGAGGGGCATTTGGGTTTTCTACTCTCCATACGTTTGTCATGAAGTTTAATTTTGTAAATAACACTGATTTTATATGTTTACTGAGTGATTTCAATGCAGATTATGTGTTTGAAAATAGTGGTGGCATGTTCTTTGGTAGCACAACAGAAACAAAGCTACCTCCATGAGATTCTGAGAATATCATTTGCATGGTAAGATTGGGTACTTCAGAGACACATCAAGAATCCTGTGTACAGAATCAACTGTAAGAAGTTCAGAGAGAAAGACCAAAGTAATTGCAGTAGGCTTTTCCTTGAACTCGATGCACAGTCTGACGCATTGTCTTTACGCGGCACAACCAAATGGTTCTAGACGGGTCAATTCACTTTTATATCTCCAGAAACGTTTATAGATTCTCTACAGTCAAATGGATTAAGACGGGTCAGTTTACTTTTATGTCTGCAGAAATGTTTATAGATTCTCTACAAAGAGAAAAAAGGCGAGACATTTTGTTTTTTTCCCGCTTGGGTTCTTTTGGCTTCAGGAGTGCCCACTCTACACGATTTGCGCGTGCAAGAAAGAACACTTTACATAGCAGTTACATGTATTCCACCCTGTGCTGTACCAGGGCACACAGAACAATACGAAAAGATGGACTGTACAACGAGCACAGCCAGTCATCATAGACGTGTCCCGTTGCTCGCTAAACCCTTGTTTACGTGTCAGTTTGATTTCTACACAGTCTTTCCCCTTCTTTCCTCTTGAGCACCACCAATGGTGCAAACTGACGATTTATCATTAACATCTCTCCATTACATTATAACGCCATACGATCACAATACTATTAACGTGTTTATGTAATGGCTGAGTCACTGTTTCTACGTTTATTGTTGTGACAACCTGCAACAGCCCCCGAAGACAGAAGGACAATGGATAATTTGTTCATGTCTCCCTTTCGTGCTGAGATAGCAACAAACGAAATAAAGGACAGAAGGATGGTCATGTTTATCAAGAAAATGATTCCTGATGGCTACAGCCATGTCGCGGAGACAATGATCGGAGTAATCCTGAGTCTGGATCGTCTTTGTGGGCTCATTGTCAGTTCATAAACTTCTGTGTCTTACCCTGTGATCGGTCACTTTTTTGACGTATGAGACGAACTGGCTGGAACAATACAACGGTCTTTAGTCAGTTTGGATCTTTGGGCATTCAGAGTGAGAAAGGAGAGACTGTTGGATCCCTGGAGACAGGGTAAGCAAGTTGTTTGCAGTCACTGAGGCCTGATAACCTCCTGGTGATCTTCAAGGCAGGTAATTAACAGAAATCCGGCGCACGTCCCATTCAGGTGCACTTTGTCAGGCAAATGATGTAATGATGAAAAAAAACTTTAAAACCACACGATCTTCTTTAATGACGGTCCGACCCCACATGTGTCTAAGCATATGGCAATAGTGAAGACAGTACACCTTATTGTCAAAGCTTAGACAGTGGGGGTCAGAATACATTGAAAAGGAGAAAAAAAACAGCCAGGTTCTACTAATACTAAGCCTATCCCTATCGTGATTGATAGTCCTGATGATCTCTGAAAGTTGGGGGGGGGGGGGATGAAACAGACTTTTTCTTCTGCATAGGACAGCCTTACGTTTAGTTTTGAAACCGCTGCACAAAATATGTATGACTTCTCTGCAATCGAAACCGTTCACCCCCAGTTGGCGTAGAATTGTATGCATGTGGCAAAGAGTCATACAAAACTTGAACTTTATACAGAATTAAGTGTCTGTGAAACTATTTAGTTGAAAGTGACCTCGTCTGCTCAGTTTCTGAGCATATTAGTTCACAAAGTGTTTTCACTAAGCATTTTGCAGTGCACGGGTCTCTGATGTGTTCAAAAGTAATATCTAAAAGTGTTGCTTAGGTGTGATTGTTTATATGAAAGGAAGTTTCAGTTTCAGTTTCATCGAAGTATCAAAGCGTGCGGACTAGTCCATATACGCTACACCACATCTGCTAAATTTCGAGACCACACTGCGCACGATTTAAAGTTGATGGATAAATAAATTGATGACTAAGAGAGAAATTTGAAAAAGAGGGTCTCATGGCTATGATTTTACAGATGGCTAGCCTGCGCATTAGCCCAGCGCGCTAGTCAGACTTTGGATATCCACCTAACATCGTCTATGCCTTCATTTAATGTGTGGTGACAGTACATTGTGTGCATATGTGTGTGCATGGGTGTGTGCCAGTGCGTGCGGTGTGTGTGTTGTGTGTGTGTGTGTGTGTGTGTGTGTGTGTGTGTGTGTGTGTGTGTGTGTGTGTGTCTGCATGCGTGTGTATGTGAGAGTGAGTCTGTGTGTGTGCATGTGTATGCGTATGTGTGATCTGTGGGCTTATGTGTGCATGGTCCAGCACGCACACGTTTGTGCCTGTGTATTTATGTAGCCTTATGTGTGTATGTGTGTGTGCCTGCGTGCATGGGCGTACACGCATGTGTTTGTGTATTTGTGTGTGTGTGTAAGTGCGCGCGTGCCCATCTGCATTGTATGTAAATATATGTGTGCACGTATGTGTGTCTGTATATATGGGGATAAACGCGCACGCGCGTGTGTGTGATCGTGTGTGTGTGTGTGTGTTTTTGCACTTGCATGTGCAAGTATGTGCACATGAGTGCATGCATATACATACATACATATACATATATATACATATATATATATATATATATATATAGAGAGAGAGAGAGAGAGAGAGAGAGAGAGAGAGAGAGTGTGTGTGTGTGCGTATGCGTGTCTATGTGTGTGTGTGTGTGTGTGTGTGTGTGTGCGCGCGCGTGTGTGTGTATGTGTGTGTGTGTGTGTGTGTGTGTGTGTGTGTGTGTGTGTGTGTGTGTGTGTGTGTATGCCTGCGCAAGTTTATCTTTGATCATTCGTGGGAAACGAATGTTCAGAGATGGCACAATAACAACAATAACATCAACAACAGCAGCAGCAGCAGCAACAACAACAACAACACACACACACACACACACACACACACACACACACACACACACACACACACACACACACACACACACACACACACACACACCGTCGCTTATACAATGACATCTATGGACTCTCCACTTTACACACTTGCATCGCTTTATATTGATGCACACTTACCAGTGTACACATATTTCCAATAAAGCTGGCAGTCCTGAGAGATTCAAGGTCCGATCTCAGGTGACGTGTAGCTGGTCACTTGTGCCCTTCATTGGGGAAGACCCAGTATGAGCCTGCCCCATTCTTTAGGTGTCTTCGCAGTGTTGGCCATGAGGTTTTCGCAACATTTGTTTGGTTGGTGATGTTTCTTGCTCTTTGATGTTTAAATTTTCTGTCAGTCTTCAGTTTGGGGTCAACTGATTAAGCAGCCTTGTCTCCCAAGTCTTCAAGCCTGGTCAGCAGCTGAATCCTCCTAGTAACTTGCTATTTCTGCATTGCAATCCACGAAGATGCATTTCAAGTGTAGCTTTTTGGCCTCCTCTGTAATAGTGCTGGTGTCTGTGTTTTTGTTTGTTTGTTTGTTTTTTTTTTTTTTTTTTTTTTTTTGCTTTTTTGTTTGTTTGTTTGTTTGTGTTTTGTAGACACTAGTGGAAACTAGGAATCATCCTGAACTTCACAGAGAGAGAGAGAGAGAGAGAGAGAGAGAGAGAGAGAGAGAGAGACAGACAGACAGACAGACAGACAGACAGAGATAGAGACAGAGAGAGAGAGAGACAGACAGACAGACAGACACAGAGATAGAGACACAGAGAGAGAGAGAGAGAGAGAGAGAGAGAGACAGACAGACAGACAGACAGACAGACAGACAGACAGAGAGAGAGTCCTTACTTTGGTACTTTCTTGGCAAATATGAGCAATGATATAACCGAACATAACAGTACGATAGATATTGACAATCTGCTTAAGTCATCCTGGTTGAAGATGTTAGCAAGTCATAGAGACTATAATTTTGTCATTATTCAATTGTTAAATGATATTTCAATTACAATATATTAAAATTTTTAATCAAGCGTGATCAGTTACAAATAATGCTTACAAACTTATGATATACAATAATGGCATATATATATATATATATATATATATATATATATATATATATATATACAATAATGGCATATATATATATATATATATACATACATATATATATATATATATATATATATATAAGTATTGCTACAAATATTGACTTCAGTCAAAACCAGAATGTAAAGCTGTTTCCCAGGAGTGGATGTGCAGGTATAAGTAACTCTACTAGAAGATAGATAGAAAGAAGGTATCAGTATATCGCGCCAACTGTACACGGACCATCATAAGTTTTTCGTTGTGATGAATCAAGTTAGTGATGCCGTATCGAAGCTACAGACGCAACACTTCTTCCAAGGTTCATTGTGGTATTACTCGCTCCTGAATTTCAACATTCTGCGAGGAAATTTGCTGTCTGCGGCACATGGTGAAATTATCTCCTGTCTTTTAACGAACGGTACCCATTGATTTATGCTGGAGTTGTCGCTTTGGATACACATTTCCCCAGGAGCTCATCATCATGTTTATTGTCTCCTTGGAGCTCAGAGAAATACTGTCTTCATATCATTGGTTTGGCAGTTGAGGAAAGTACTTCTCTGGGTCTCACTGGCACCTTCAGGTATAACTCTTTCTTACTGCTTTCTCTAGCAACATCCAAATTTTCTATAATACTCCCAAATATCCTGAAAATCTCGAGTCACAGATAGTCACAGGTGTTTTGTTTGATGGAGCTGTGTACTGCATCTGGCTGGCGCAGCGACATCAATACACGTGGTTTGCAAGGCAAACTCACTGGTGGCGCTGTCAAAACCTGCTGCAGCATTGAGTACCACGCTTGGCTCTGGTCTGGAAGAAACATAGTAAGATAACTGAACATTGACTCTTCGTGCAAATAAGTTAGACGCTGACGGGATATTAAGCTGCCTCAGGGCTGTCTGATTTAGTTCTTCACTCGGGTTCCAGACTGTCTCTAAGACAGATGAGTAATAAGCATCTTTCGGGTCACTGATGCCATATAACACTTTGGCATCAACACAGTGCAGAGCATTGTTTCACGTCTCCATTTTGAAATGATGGATAACCTACTTCCAAGCAAACGGAAGAAGAAATCCCTCAATTCATAGACCAGTGTGGCCTTCCCAACAAATACAAAGACCAGTGCGTACAGTTCATACTGATTTCAAAGTGCATCTGGCTTTCACTATATACAATATTAGAACTAGCACAACGGAGGCCAAACTCAAACAAGTAAACAAGGAGATGATTTGGTGTCCTACCTGGTCTCACTGACACTGCGCTCTACTGTCGCCAGGAAAAGCCGATTTCTGTCATGCCATTGATAACTGAGCTACTGAGCTGACCCCAGTGCAAGTGGGACAAATTGACTAAGTGGAGCTGTGAACTATTCGTCTGCATCTTCCCCCGTGAGGTCCCTGAAGAGTCACTGGAGCACCGCACTGAAGAACTGTTCACGAGGTGGATCCGTCTCCGCGGCTGTGTGCCAATGCCTGGTCTCTGCACAGGGTGTCCTTGTCCAGTCTGAAATGTCCCAGTCAATAGTTTTTGTCACCTCTGTTTTTCCTCTGTTTCCCTCTTCAGCAGTACTTGGAGAACAGTTTTAGCAACGACATAGGTTACTGTAAAGTGGACCCTCCCATGTTTTTCTTGTTTTGTTTGTTTGGAATGGTCAGTGTTGATAGATCTTCATACCGCCCAATGTGCTACATAACAGCCTGGCGAACTTGTTATTGGTAATATGATCAACGCATCTGATGCTGTGTATCATATGACAGCACCTGATTTTCATGGCTGGATTACTTCCTTCAGCTCCCCTGTGAGTGTCCATGTCTCGCACACATACAGGAATACGAATATGCCGGTGCACGCAACAGCCTTCTTTTGTGTCTGAAGGAAGTGTTACTGTCCTTACAAACAGGTTTTAGTCTTAACAGTGATGATGTTGTCTTTCTGCCCTTAGCGAGGATATCTGGCTGGGATCCGTCATTGCTAATGACTGATTCCCGCCAAGTGAACAGTTGAACAATTAAGTGCCTTCGTTCAGTGCGTGTTATCAATTTGGGGGGGGGGGGGGGGGGGGGGGGGGGGGGGGGGGGGGGGGGGGGGGGGGCGTAATATATTGAGAGGCAGAGAGGAGAGATGTGGCGCTGTGGGCACGGTGAAGAGCTTAGTCAGGACGGGGTGGGGAAAAGGGGGTTAGGAGGTTGGATGAGGGGGGGGGGGGGGATGACTGTACAGAGATGAAGGGGTGCAATGGGGGATCGTTGAAAACCGAGGTATATCTAGTACTGAACATATGGACATACATTGTATGACCAGCACTTATCAATGTACCAAATGAATTGGTACGGATGGGAGGGGAAGGGACTATGGACATGAAAGAAAAAAAAGGTAGGGGGGAGGGGAGGGGGGAAGGGGATGAATAAAGATGGATAACTAGGAAGAGGGGGGAGGGGGGGGGTGAGAGCCGGGCTGAGGGGCAGGGGTAAGGAGGGCGATGAAACGAAGGATAGGCATTATCTTAGAAAGAAAAGTGAAGAAGAGATATTTGAAAAGAATGAAGCAAAGAGGGGAAAGGAATTGGGGTGGGTGGGGGCGAGAAAGAGAGAGAGAGAGAGAGAGAGAGAGAGAGAGAGAGAGAGAGAGAGAGAAGAGATGAGGTGTGGAAGGAAGAAAGGATGAGGAATATATCACTAAGAGATGGAGAGAGTATGTACAGATAGGGGCAGAAGAGGAATCAGGAAAGATGGGGGTTACAAACTAAGTACTGACTTCAAACTAGAAGCACATGCCACCATTGTAAAATGTTATTAACATACTTTAAAAATTTCTGTGCTTAACAAGCTCCATAACATGGCAATCTGAAAGAAAACAAATAACGTTAAGACACTGTGAAACTAAAAAAAAAAACAACTATAGTATAAATGTTGTAAATGGCCTTCGCCCCGACTCATCCCATGTCCATCAGAAACCCTTCATGAATATAAACACAGATGTTCCTCAGTTCCCTTCTCACTCAGAGACAGCCTCCACCTCCCACAAAACTCCCTTGGATCCCCCTCCTCCCCGCGTCCATGACGGAGCAAACTAAAGGGACGCTAATTACGCTAGACCGACCAAACTTAACCTGGTACTCTATTGTTTAACAGATGTTGATGGCGCCACTATTCTACAGGCTCATAGAAACGATTTGTTTGGTACAACTTCCGAATCAGTCACAAGCAGTCCACCCACTGATACAAAACAGATTTTTTTTTTTTTTTTTTTTTTGCATGCTCTCAGCAGCCACTCCGAGGAACAGGTTTAATGAGTGAATCAACTGAGCTTGTTATGACGTCATGGAAACGAACGACCACCAAAAGTCTGTGACGCATCGAGCAAGAGAAAGTTTATGTAACCACCGAAAAAAAAATAACATCGCATCTCTCGTGTGTATTTTTTTCTAATAGAAATTAATGTACAAGAGTGGAGCTAGCCACAGCACTGTTGATTTACGCTGCAGAGTGGTTTCAGCATGTTTGAACAAATCTGACATGAGTTCTGTGGGTCAACATCCAGAAGTGTTCCAACGTGCGAAAGCTGTGTTCATTGATAGGTCTTTCACTGCCCAGATACATTGAAACCTGAGATGTGAACACAGTGAGTGAGTATCTGTTAGAGTGGCTACACAGTAACAACCTGAAATTCTCAAGATTCCTGACACCCTGCACTAAAATGCTTTGTGATCTTTTCTTTGGTCAGAGAGGTCAGTAAAGTGCATATGGGTAAGATTAAATCGTATGAAAACAAATGTATTATTATATATAACGCTCATATTAAACTGTCAAAACACGGTGCCCGTGTAGAGTCTGTAGTAGTAGAAGCGTGGGTAAGAAGGAGGAACATTTGTTGCAGTATTGCTGAAAACTACACAGCTGGGAAGAAATCAAGGACTTTCCATAACGTTTATGAAACCTCATGAACATGTTCTACATATACTGTCTAGACAGATACAATGTCTGTTAGAGATGGTAGAAGTCGCTGCCAGCAGATTGTCTGTTTGCAGTACTAGAAGTCCACAAAAGTGCATGTCTGCAGCCTACAGCTGCAATAATCCCCTGGCCATACTGTTCAAAAGCAGCAGGCTGGTCCAGAAAAAAATCTTCCGGTTGTTCCTATTGTAAACTAGTCAGGGAAAGGGTTTAAATGGAATCTGTGTCTCATTCTGTCATTCATAAATCCATCAATAAAGCATGAATGCTGGATATTCAGTTTACCTTACTGTATGTATTCCTAACTCTAACGTCGGACCTGTATTCTATAGACAATCAGTCGTCGAGGAATAATTCTAAAATCAAACGAGACTTCTCGGAAAGGTTAGATTTAATTGCTTTTGTTTCCAGGCAACCGAGGGGAAGAGGAAATCATACGCTCCCCCATCATCGTCTTGAAATAATTGTACATCCCTCCCCGATAGCAGGGAACACATTCCGGTGATGGCTGACTTGCTTGTACGGGCATAACATCTCGTATAATTTCCTTTTCCCATTGAAAGTCTCGAAATTATCGCAGTGAAACGTCACCTTCCAGGTAGCTCATGTGTAATTTAGAATCAGTATCCATTTCTCGTGCGAATTCATTATCCTGGTCAGAATCACTGTTCAATAACTCGTAACACTTCTTTGACACAGATATCACATGGCCCACTCTTGATGATTCAATCATGGGTGAATTCAGTCGTGATCTTTTTTCTCGTGCATCCAAAATATGTGCATATACAAACTAGACATCTGCTTCCTTGTTTTAATGGTTGAAGAGAATCATGGGGTTCTCTTACTTCTTCAAGAAAGAATGGCGGACAGTTATTTTATCATCTGACTGACGCAAAGTAGTAAGATCTCGTGACTGGTGCTTAAAATGATGAGGAGCTTGAAGAAGATGCCATACTGTTTGTTTGAATTTGTTTAGCGCCTATTTCATTGCTCCTCTCTTCCCTTGCTTTCCAATCTTTGAGCACGGGCTGACTACTTGCGAATTCTTGCGGCCATGGAACTCGCCTGTGATCTCGTGTGTCCTTTTCTTTCTCCTGTTCTGTGCGCTCTGGTCTGGACATGTTTCTCTCTCAGTTTCGACTTGCGGTTAACAATTTGCAGAATTTTCCTCTTG
Organism: Conus betulinus; assembly: GCA_016801955.1. Taxonomy (NCBI): domain Eukaryota; kingdom Metazoa; phylum Mollusca; class Gastropoda; order Neogastropoda; family Conidae; genus Conus; species Conus betulinus. The sequence continues at coordinate 43,591 of JADBJO010008073.1, read as the reverse complement.
AATATTGTTTGCTGTTGTTTGACCTCTTCGCTGCTAGAAGACAGCCTTGCTGGTTTTGTGTTTTAGGTCTTTTTTCCACTCTTTAAATCTTTTTAAAGCTTCCAGCTGTCTTGTAACAAGCCGAACATACCTCCCTTCTAACTCTCCACCTTTTGGGTCAAGTTTCCTGCTCAGATTGTTGTTCACTGCTATCAGGAATTTCACAATACCAGCATGCAAGGAATCAGTCAGTTTCTGTAGTCCTTCCTTTTGTTGTTGAGGATTGACAATGCATACTTTCTAAGTCCGTTGAAAATTGTTTTTACCATCGGACATGTATTGGTTTGGCCTATTTTGCATATTCGATGGTGATTTTTTTGTCACAGTTCTTTTGACAGAGGTTGAACGAGCTCTGAATATGGCGCGCTATGAAGGAAAAAACACACATTAACACAGTTTCTCTGATAATTTTCCACCAGCAATTCCTTTAGTTTTAGCATACAACTGGCTCAGGGTGCAAGTGGATCGTTAGGATTGCGTCTTCCTGCTTTTGGGGTTATTACATAACTTTTGATTTCAGCAAATATGTCATTTTGTGTGGAGCTTGCTCTCGACGCGACTTGACCGGTGAGCTTGAGTTCATCGAGTCCCTGTTCACAGCTATTTGTCTAACGAATAGACATTTCAGTACAGAAGGGAATCGTTAGTGAGACGGAAACCAGTGTCAACAAAATCTCTTTACTGTTTTGTTAAATGAATAGACGTTAAAGTACAGAAGGGAATCGTTAGTGGTTGTTAACAAGATCACTTTGCTCGCTGTTCCTTAAACGATCACTAATTAAATCATTCTTTGCTGGGTCTGGCAGATGGTTATGTACACATGCACATATGTGTGCATATATGTGTGCATGTATGTGTGCATGTATGTATGTATGCATGCATGTATGTATGTATGTATGTATGTATGTATGTATGTATATGTATGTATGTATGTATGTATGTATGTATTTATAATGCATGCATATATGTATGTATGTAAGCACAGGAAACAACTGGGCTTCTACAGATGTGACTGAGAACGTCCACGTGACGCTGTAAGGGGAAAATTTACCGATACATGGAAAAGATGAGCCATACCAGTATCTTGGATTTCAAACAAATCTGACTGGAACTTCTGAGAAAGAGCAGCTGGCACAGGCGAGCGAGAAATTCGAAAGAATGCTAGAAAAAATTTCGCTTTCACCTTTACCGCTGTGCAAGAAAATTGATGCTGTAAGCGTCATGGCTTCTTCAAAATTGAGCTTTTATTACACCAATTCAAAATTCACAGAAAAACTCCTGCAGACTCTGGAAGATAAGATAGTTGAATTTGTCCGCGTTCATCTCAAAAACTAAACTCTTCTACCGATCGAGTGCACATGTGTTCCTTCCCCGAAAACAAGGCGGCCTTGGTCTGTTGAAGCCAAGTACCGTGTACTACGCCAAACGCATCTCCTTCCTGATCTCTGTTCTGAACAGTGATGACCAACATGTCAGAATGGTAGCGCGCAGCAGTTTCCATCTCCAGATGGAAAAGAGAAACGGTGCGTCACGCAATCCAGACGACAGCAATCTTGGAGGATACGCCTCAGACTCCGAAGGGAAGTTAAGGAAAGGCAGCAAGGTCAACTGGTCACGTTCTTCCTTCGTTCAGCTCCATGAGCTGTGTGTGCGGCCGGATCTTAAGCTGGAATTCGATGAAAACAGCAACAGTTTCGGAGTAGTACTACCAGCTTCTGATGATGTGGTAGTTCAAAATGCGCTACAGTAATTCTAAACAATTGTACAGCACAACCAAAACAATGCAAATGGACAAAGATACACACCATTTTCGGCAGCTGCAACAACAAGGAATGCAGTTTCGGATGCGGCAATGACCCACTCCATAGGACACCTCACCAACACCAACGTCAATTACCAGAAACCAGGTTCATCAGCAAGGGACGTCTACAGCTGCTGGAGACCAATGCAGAGAACAACATCTACTATCCTGATACCTACTGGAGAGTGTGCTTTGTGCGGGTTTCGTTCTGACACAAATTCCCATGCCTTGAATGGATGTCGTCAACGGAGGGGCCTCTACACACAAAGACACGACAGATGCGTTGAAATCATCAGAAAGGAGCTACAGAATTGCATTGTGACGGATTTTGTGGATGTTTTTCAAAATAGGCCTGTCTCTATAAACGGTGTTGAAGATCTACCAAGGCTGAAACCTGATCTATGCTTCATCGACCATAGAAACTCGGTGGCATTCGTCATCGAGGTTTCAATCTCATTTGACACATTCATACAAACATGCTATGAGAACAAATTTCAAAAGTACATGCCTGTTTGCTGTGCTCCTAGTGATGTCGGATTTAGTACGAAAGTGGTTGTTCTAGTCATAGGGTCACTAGGCTTGGTTCATAAAAGAGTGATTTCAGGACTTTCAATGTTAGGACTGCCCATAACCAAATGTAAACAAATCGCAAAATGCTTGAGCATGTCTGTAATGATTGGGTCTAGGCGTGTTTGGTCAAGGCGGCATCACCTCTTGAACCAGCCTTGAAAACTGACAGATGTTGACTTTCAAACTGTGTTTTAAATAGTATTAGATATGTAATGCTGACCAAAGCACTGACAGACAAAGAATTGGAGCCAGCCGGAGAGAGAAAGAAGGACGTGGGGACAAAGAGAGAAAGAGGGGGAATAGAAAGAGAGAGAGAGAGAGAGAGAGAGAGAGAGAGAGAGAGAGAGAGAGAGAGAAGGAGAGAGAGAGAGGGAGGAGGGAGTGAGAGAGAGTATGTGAGAAAGATAACTTTTATCGATGCGCCTGCAATCTGGACTACTGTGCATTGTTGTTGATTTGACAAGTTGATGTATTAAAGTAATTGATATGTATGTATGTTTGTAGGTATATGCATGTGTGCATGTATGTGTGATCATACTTTGTAATAAATATTCACCATCTGTCAATGCATCATTGATCGATTCGTTTTTGGATTGAAAAAATAGGTAACGTGGCTAGGGATTCAGAAAGTCTTAATTCGTCACGTTCATTTTCAAAGAAGAAAAATGTTACTAAAGTTGTAAATCACAACTCTTAATGTTTAGATATCTCAAATAATGATGAATATTTTTTTTTTCTTTCGGATGTTTTTCCACTGCCATTGTCTACCGTCTGATAAACAGTGATCTGAAGGTTTCTCTGTACCGGGACCCCATAATGTAGTACACAAAGATGTTTAAAGAAGAATTGTTATAAGATAGAATTTCCATGACCAGTAGGTAAAGCTGATAAAAATTATGATGGCGTCTGCCAACGTTCACTTCTGGCATGAAGATCCATACAAAAGGCGAAAAATAGCGACGGGAAACAAAAAACCAGGCGATAAACAAACACAGAGTTACCGATCAACATCGTGGTCAGCGCCACCTCTCGGACAGAGACAGAGGACGTTGTTTCAGCACGCCAGATCACAATTTGACGAAGCTTAACTACAGTTATTATTGTTGTTGTCGTCACGACGATCATCGAGAAAACGGGTATGCCAACACCATACACAACAAAGTCTAAATAGTTGACGAGTT
>JADBJO010008073.1:20000-35000 GCA_016801955.1 Conus betulinus | reverse complement strand
ATGACCTGTCACTGGAAGAGAAAGCTGTCAGTACAAGTGACTTTGACCCAGAAAGAGAAGCTGGGTCCACAGACGTTCATGAGGAAACAGAGAAACTGAAAAGGATGCTGGTTTTCGTTTCGTCTGATGAATCCAAAGCCGAAGCTGGTGGTGTGACAATGAGGGCTCAGACGTAGACAGATGGAGAAACTATGCCACTCAAAGTGACTAGCAGTGCCGAGACAGCCGTTGTTGATAAAAAGAGATTGATCAAACTGCAGAGAGTTGACTGGTCGCTTAACAAACACCAAGACAGAGAAACCTACGATACCTACTGTTTAATAAGTACAGAAAGGTAACGGGATTTGTATAATGGAAATGTGCAAGTGATAATTGTACATAGGGCCACAAAGAAAGCCAGTGTGTCATATGATCGCTGTGTGTTTCATTATCTGTAGCACGGGCTCGCGCAGAAAGATCAATACGTTTGTTGGATCATTCTGCACCAACACTCATACGCACCGAACCATCCAAGAAGGCCGACATGATTGTATGATAAATGTGCACCACTGACCTAACAAAAGTACACTGAAAAACAAAGAGAAGACAAACAAACAAAAACCAAACAAAATGCAACAGAATGAAATAGCATACACGCGCCGGTATCGGATTTCGCTCCATAGATCAGTAAGCAATTGTCTGCATAAATGTACTACTAAGCACCGCTACTTTATGTTCACAGTATGTTGCATTTCCTTGTACATATCAGCTTACACAATTCCCAGCAAAGAAAATCAACTTCAAAAACAGTCACAACGCATATATCAAATCTTTACTTACATGAAGTTACCAATTTAATGTACACATTATGATCACTGCTAGACTCACCTTTGTGTGCGTGTGAGTGTGTGTGTGTGTGTGTGTGTGTGTGTGTGTGTGTGTGTGTGTGTGTGTGTGTGTGAGAGAGAGAGAGAGAGAGAGAGAGAGAGAGAGAGAGAGAGAGAGAGAGATCAGCAGCTTGGTCAACAAACTTCTACTGTCATAATTTCTTATCAACGGAGACTTATGAGTGGGACCCGTGGCATTATCTCATAACGTATGGGCCTGGTTTCTGCCGGCGGCCACGATGTGTGGGCTAATATCATTCGGTCCAATACTCTCTTGCCACCGGACAACATCAACAACACAAGGACACACAAAACATAATCTACACGAAGTCAATCAGCGGACGAACAGCCACATCTTCGCCCCGCGCCTTCTCCTCAACAGCACGTAGCACACCCACCCTCACATTCTACCTACCACCATCCCCTTCCCCACACGCGCACTCGAACTGGCCTGCACGTGGATTGTGCACAAGACCACCGACCCACCCTTTCCACTCCCCTAAAAAACACGCACGCGGGCATCAAAAGCTCGCGCAGAGCAGTCCGGCGAGGGAGACTCCCGGAAACCCAGCTGATATGCTTGTCTGACAAGCTGAGCAGTGATGTTCAGGCAGGAAAGCAGGTTGATCTGATGGAGGTGGACTTTCAAAGGCTTTCGACAAGGCTACTCACATCCGTCTGACATGCAAAGTTGTCACCCCTTGGGATCGGAGGTAGGAACAAGGCCTGGGATGAGAACCGCCTAAAAGACTGACCGTAAGCAGTGGTCATCGACGAAGCAAAAATCAAGTCTCATCCCAGTGGATTTAGAGGCTTCAGAGGTTCTGTCCCTGGTCCAGCGTTGTATCTCTTCCACACATATGTAACAGCCCTCCCAACCACACTGACTTAATCGAGAGGATTCTTTGTGGATGACTCCATTTGCCAACAACCTGTCTCCTCTGAGAACGACCAGACCGTGCTGCGAGATCTCTAGAAGTTATAATCATGGAAAGGCAGCTGCGCATGAGCCTTCATCCTGGCAAATGTCAAGTCCTCAAAGTGACCAAACGCAATAAGTACAAGAGATCATTCGCTTTTTATGGCCAACCAGGACAAGATATCACCACCAGCAGATATATTGATGTCACCCTAACGGGTAACCTGTCTTGGTAACACCTCAATAAGATGCTGAAGGACCCTGGGCTTTCGTAGGAGGACCCTGCCTGAAGACACACTGAAAGAGATATCAGGACAAGGCTTGTATGGCTTTTGTCATACTAGTCCTGGAATACGTTTAGCTTATATCGTTTGAAACCTTCATACCGACAAGTACATTAAGAGCTTGGAGATTATCCATCGTCGAGCCGCAGGGCGGGTGTACAAAGATGCAGAAGAACTTCCAGTGATTACGGTACGCTGACCAACTTGATTCACTGCAGTGTAGGAGACGGAAGGCCCGCCTTACACACTTCAGTTAGTTTTCTGTCCGCAGATCCATGTTGATGTGTAGCCCGCCACGATAACTCACAGTCTTACCTTGTTCCCTTCTGCAGAAAAAACACTTCCGAACGTTTTAGTTAGTGAGTTTGTTTTGTTTTGTTTTTCGTCGGACTATTCCAGAGTAGAAACATACTTCCAGCGGAGGCAATCATTGCATCCACTTCCACTCTCCCCTCCTCTTCTCTCTCCCCCTCCCCCCCTTCCCCCCTTCCCCCCCCCCCACACACACACACACACACACACACGCCTTCTGCCTGTATTGCCTCAGAAAATTCCTAGGCATCACTTGGCAGGACCGCATCACTAACAAGGACGTCCTGACCCAGGCAGGGATGCCTACCATGTTTGCGATGCTGACACAGAGACGCCTGCGCTGGCTTGGTCACGTCAGTTGCATGGACAACGGTTGTATGCCAAAGGATATGCTGTGCGGAGAGCTGACTACTGGCTCCAGACCCTCAGGACGACCCACAGGAGGTATGCATACGCGACCTGAGGGCAGGCAGCCTCGACCCAGCAGACCCGGAGACAGCAGCTTCGGACCGGGTCACTTGGCGGTCCACCACCAACAAGGCCGGCACCAGGCAAGCAGAGCAGAGCAGAGGAGAGAGGCCCAGCGGGAAGAACAGAGGCGCCGCAGACGGCAAAGAATGGCGTCGGCACCCACAGACCGAGACTTCATCTGCAGCACTGCAACAGTGTCTGCCGCTCGCGGATCGGGCTTTTAAGCTACAGCAGGTGCAACAACTCCCACAACTCACTGATCCATGGCGCAATACCATTGTTTCTCAAGACAGACGGATGCCTACAAAAACATAATTTTCTCCCACTTGTTTTCTCCCACTACTAGATTGTTAAAAAAAAATGTGTGTTTGTGTGTGTGTGCGCGCGCGCGCATGTGTGTGTGTGTGTGTGTGTGTGTGTGTGTGTGTGTGTGTGTACAGCACAAACACACAATACACACGCACGTAATACACAAAGGATGCTCCATGTACACCTTGGAATAGTGACTCGTCATATTTTTAAAATCCTCTGCTTGTACTTATGACGCTCCCTTTCCAGTCCTATCGACAGAAGTATGCCGCTGTCGGAGGCATATCCAGTAAGTATGTCGAGGTGATCAGAGGTGAAACTGTACCTGTACCTTATGTTCAGTCTCTCTCTGACCTCCCGCTCAGCTTAGGCACAGTTTGTCTAGTTAGAACGGCTGGCTCTGCGTGCGCCAATTCTATCTTGTGAGTATTGGACTTTATATCTTCTTTTTTTCATGTGTGAGAACATTCTACATTATTTTTGTATTTCTCTTTCATTTCAAATTTTGTTTTGTTTGTTTTTTTTTTTTCCCGTTTTTCTTTCTGATAACGGTTTATGTTCATTTCTTTTCTCGATTTCGTTTTTTTTGTTTGTTTGTTTTTTGTTGGTTTTGGTTTTTGTTTTTGTTTTGTTTCATTTTTTCCCCAGCACCCTTTGTTCTTACTCTACTTTATCTCAAAAGTTTTCTTTCCTTTGGCGTGCCTTTTCTTGTTCGTTTCTCTATTTTCCGTAGGTTATTCCTTCATCAATATTATAATGAATAAAAGTTAAGCGACAATTCTCTCTCTCTCTCTCTCTCTCTCTCTCTCTCTCTCTCTCCCTCTCTCTCTCTCTCTCTCTCTCTCTCTCTCTCTCACCTGATACACTAGTCTATTTTCCATTTTCCTGTGTAGAGAACTTGGATTACTTGTGTGTTGACATAGATGCATTTCTGTCCTTATCTACCCAATCTATTTTATTTTCTCACTCACTCTCTGTCAGTTTGTTTGTCTTCAATAATATTTGCACTGTGGTAAAGTTATTGTCAGCATGGTCTCAAAGACATGGAATCAGCATTGGCCATCTAATATTAATAGCATTCAAAAAAGATTGCATGGGGCATCCCCAGCATTGCAAAATACAGACAAGCATTTCATGTCTTTAGTTTTACAGAATCCAGTCTCTCAGATGTTGTTCTTTGCAATGACATCATAACTCCCAGCTATAATATTATTCGCAAAGACCCCGTGCTTACCAGAACTGGAAGTATATTAGTTTACTCATGAAACTTTAAACACACACCATTTTATATCACCTTTTTTTTTTAACAATTTGAGTCAGTTTGGATAGAAATTAGGTTGAGGAGAAGCAAACCACTCGACATTATTCACAGAAACCATCTAAAAATGCTGAATGGGTGGACAAGTTTACTGTCATGATGGATGCAGTAATTCTTGATGATACTGAAAATATGGAAATATATAAATGCACTTTCGAGTACAACTTTCAGTTTAAGACATGTTATATAAACGATGTCATGCCAAACAAATTCAACCAGCATTTCACATGTGTAGCAGAACGTACCATAAAACAAATATCATGCTCAGCTAAATAGCCCTGAAACATTAACGTTCTGCAAATCCAAGAATATTCATATTAAAGAATCTTGTGAACTTTTAGTGATGGCATTGTGATCCATACAAACAATTCTAACCTTAACTCTGCGTGTGCATCATTACAAAAGTCTATGGACATCTTAAGTGAATGGCGCAGTATGAATCATGTGTCACTAAACCTCAGTAAGACTCATCTCATGCTCATAGCAGTCCGTCAAAGACGGCAAAACATGAAACAGTTCCTTTCTACTTCTATCAACAAGAAAAAGAATTGAAGATGAAGGCAATCGCCGTTTCTCGTCATAACAACTGACAGCAGTATTTCCTGGATCACTCATGTCACAATGTTATGCTTAACAGTATCAAATTTTAAAAAGAAACGGAATTAGTTCCACCAGACGATACAGACAAACAGATTGCAGGACACGACAATGCATTTTGACCTCTTGGGTCTTTTTCTGGCAAAAACAAGCAACATTTAGGACAATGAAAGCGAAGAACGAGCAACCACTTGTCTTCTCATATTCGGCGCAAAATATTTCATCGTTCTTCATTTTCATTGTCTTAAATATTGCTTGTTTTTGTCCGAAGAAGACCCAAGAGGTCAAAATGCATTATGTAGTTTGTCCTGTAATCTGTTTGTTTATATCATCTGGTACACTAATTCGGTTTCCTTTTAAAATTTGCTTCATGTTCTGCCGCCAGTCATCTCGTTTTGAAACTAAACAGTTTCAAGACAAATAAAATCAATAATGCACGATTAAAGCACTATTTGAATTTTCATGCCAGAAAATTATTCCCGAATGCATACATGCTGATAACTGTTCCACACTGTTTGATTCAGCCAGAAAACATTTAAACAGCTTCTATATATGTGATGGAACCATGATCTATTTTTATTATTTAGAATTGGCTGTTTTGGAGGGAGGATTCGAAGACAACGATTTCTACGCGACCTTCTCGTATAATTAACATCTTATGCATTGTAATTATGAAAGTAATCGTTCTTGTCAATCAGAACACTGCACAGAATGAGGGCGTCAGCCCTGTTGGTTGTGGCCCTTGCCGGGTTCGTGGGTCAAGGTGAAGGAGACGTCTCAGAAACGACAGCAGACGACTTTTACTTCGGCAAGTTCCCGGACAACTTTGCTTGGGCGGTGGCCACAGCGTCGTATCAGGTGGAAGGAGCATGGAGAGACGATGGTGAGAAACTGCATTGAAGTTCTTGCAAGCAATGCCTCTCTCTCTCTCTCTCTCTCTCTCTCTCTCTCTCCCGTAATGCATCTTGATGACCCGCGGGTAATTTATGTTCATGGGAACGACGACTAAGACGCACCATATTAATTTTGATCCACGTCGCTTTGTCATCGTTTATGTTGTGTTTGGGGGATTACCTCAAACGTTAATGTTGCAGTCACGCGCTACCCCATTCTCACCTTTGCCATTTTGAAATGGGCAGAAAAGGCTTTATCATGAAAAACCATTCTGCTCTCTCTCTCTCTCTCTCTCTCTCTCTCTCTCTCTCTCTGCATGCGCGCAAGCGCGCGCGCGCGTGTGTGTGTGTGTGTGTGTGTGTAGTCTGGAGTTTGGTAATGGGTACTGTCTGAGAATGTGTTTACAAAAGAAAAGGTAGACAGTCTCCACTGTTAATAATATGTTGAAAGGTCACACAAATTCCACAAGCTTGAAATCTAGCCTCATAAATATGCAGAGAAAACCTTTCCACGTTGTAATTCTCATTCAGTTGATTAATTTTATCTGTGTATGGAAATTACTGCTTGTGTGTTTCCTTTTCATGGCGGTGGAGAAGAGCAACAATATGTTAATCTGACAGTAAATGGTTTCAGTCAGTCAGTGTGTGTGTGTGTGTGTGTGTGTGTCTGTGTCTGTGTCTGTGTGAGTGAGTGAGTTTGTGTGTGTGTGTGTGTGTGTGTGTGTGTGTGTGTGTGTGTGTGTGAGAGAGAGAGAGAGAGAGAGAGAGAGAGAGAGAGAGAGAGAGAGAGATTGCGTGTGCACTCGACCTTCCACGCATGTGTTTATCACCAGAATCTGCAGTTTCCTGAAATATGAAAAAAAGCCATGATAATGAAAACTTATTCTTCCATTTTTAGGCAGATCAAGGTAACGGCAACCAAACAATCAGTAGTTTCCTCTCTTCACCTCAAGCGTGGATTCACAAACATGCATTAAGATTGATCTAAACTCGTTCTCCCCTTCAAAATACACGCGCGCGCGCACACACACACACACACACACACACACACACACACACACACACACACACACACACACACACGCCCGCGCGCACGCGCACCCTTGAGCAAACAATCCGGGCTTATGTCAAAACCACCATAGTAACAGCACCACGCGAGTCGCCGCCCACGGGTAGGTAGCCTACACTAACAAAAGCAATACTTGAGAAACGGTTATTCCACTCGATCGCCTGCAGGTCAACATGTGTAACTTGGGTGCGGATCATTTGGTCCAGATACGGGTATCACCACAAGGGCATCACACGTGTAGAAATGGGGACAAGCCGCATCTCCGCTGGTCTGTCATAACTAGGTTGCTAGGCTCCCGTACTGCCGCGGGCATCCCTGGAGGATGGCTCTGTGGTGTTGCCTTACTGTGGATGTCGGTGTTCAGTCTTTTCATCCACTGATTTACGTGGAAGATTTGGTATGCCCATTAGTCAGATTATATGTCAGACACAGACTTTGGGTATTGGTCATCAGTCATGACCTACAGCCATACTCGACACTACACACACACACACACACACACACACACACCTCTCCCTCTCTCTCTCTCTCTCTCTCTCTCTCTCTCTCTCTCTCTCTCTATATATATATATATATATGTGTGTGTGTGTGTGTGTGTGTGTGTGTGTGTGTGTGTGCGTGCGTGCGTGCGTGCGTGCGTGTGTGTGTGTGTGTGTGTGTGTGTGTGTGTGTGTGCACGCGCGCGCGCATGTGTGTGTGTTAGCGTACATGTGTCACACTAACTGATCACTGCTGTACTGTCTGGGAATCTGTTTGCAAAAGAAAAGGTAGACAGTCTCCACGGTTAAGAATATGTTGAAAGGTCACACAATTTCCACAGGCTTGAAATCTAGCCTCATATATATACAAAGAAAACTTTTGCACGTTGTAATTCTCATTCAGTTGATTAGTTTTATCTATGTATGGTATATTACTGCTTGTGTGTTATTTCCTTTTTCTTGGCGGTGGAAAAGAGCAACAAAAATGTACATGGCATCATACATTTTAATTTATCTTTAATCTAAGAAAACGGATGCACAAGAGGCGATTCCTCTCAACATAGATTACAGTACTTACATTGAAATGATTGAGTACCATGGTAATTGATCCTTTTCGTCAGTAAAGCACAAGTTTTTGTTGTCTTCCTTTTGCTTTAATCAGATTCTCTGTTATTCTTCAATAGTTGGGGTGTATTTAAAACATAATTGCTGAAAGCAACTTTTAACTAGTGCTGGCTGACACCTGTCAAAAGTATCAGTTCCACAAAAAATTTCAGCCCATCCATGGGTAAATATACTTTTCAGCCATGCTGTAGTTTGTGTGGTCGGTTGGCTTTCAACAGCATAACTTTGGATGCATTGTGTGTGTGTGTGTGTGTGTGTGTGTGTGTGTGTGTGTGTGCGCGCGGGGGGGGGGGGGGGGGGGGCAACGCGCGTGCGCGCATTTGTTTATATATACGTACATACGTGCATGCATGCATGTTTTTTTTTTCAGATTTCAGTTGAAGTGTTCTTGGCAGACTTTGCATAAGCTTCACGGAGAATTCTTAGATAGAAAAGATAACATAGTGCTTCAGATCTGACCTTATGGCAGAACAAGGTCATATCGGGTTAGTTTTGGTCTGCCTGCCGAGAGTGCAATTGTCTCAATCTAAGAGACTTACTTTGACGCGTATTGCTCAAGCAATCTTCCTTCTTTTATCACTTGAGACTGGTTACTGGTAATGACTTTGGCCTTCATTCAGAATTTTTTTTTCACATTATTTTGTGCTTATTTCGATCTTTGAAACTGCCCGGCTGATGTTTAAGGAAACAAGACACACGGATGCAAATGTGGCAATACTGAATTGACAAGAGTTCAAAATCACAGTGAATTAGTCTGTCCTCTCATATGTATATATGTATACATACATATATATGTATATATGCACACACACACACACACACACACACACACACACACACACACACACACACACATATATATATATACACACACACACACACACACACACATATATATATATATATATATATATATATATATATATATATATGTGTGTGTGTGTGTATATATATATATATATATGGTGCTCGGTACTTATCCTTGGAATTTATTGTTTCATTGTAATTTAGTCCCTGGGATTCATTCCAAGAACTGGCCCTCAGCACTTGTGTCTTAAGAGGTTATCTTTTTATATTTTCTACTACTTTTCACAAGAAAATGTAGCTTGTTTTGCTCTTCATGATTTCTTTTGCTTCTTAGGTGGCACCTTTAGTTAGTTTTTTTGAAAACTCAACAAACATACTATGGTATTGTACACCAGCCTTTTTCTGGTATAGCATTCTCTTAAAACCGAAAAGGCAGAGGAGTCAAATTACCACTTTCCGCGGTCACTGAGGAGAAACAATCAGGTTTCGAAATACCGGTATCTGACCAGGAGTTATATGTTAGTGAGCTTTCTCCCCATTGGAGATGGTCTCCTGCTTTGGAGACTATAAGCTTGCTGAAAGGTTCATTTTGAGAAGCATTTATTTATTCCCCATTCACCAATTCAAGCACATTACTGTCAGTAGGGCAGAATCATCTACCACAACAGATATGAAGGCTTATCACCCCCCTATTTCTATAATCTGAGACATAAGAGCAAGTTTTGTTTATAATTCAATATATATATATATATATATGCAGAGAGAGAGAGAGAGACAGAGAGAGAGATGGTTTCTTGGAAATTTTCGATTTGATTTTGAATCACTAATCGATGTGGATTGGATTCATCCTTCATAACAAAAATGACCTTTGGTTTCGGCAAAAATTCAAGGTCACAATAATAATAATAAGAAGAAGAATGATAATGATAATAACAACAACAACGACAACAATGATAATAATAATAAGAAGAAGTAGTCGAATAAAGGTAAGGAATGATTGAATCTGTTCCCACCACATGGACAATATTTTGCACATTGTTTGACTGACTACATGCTTGCCGTTAGGAAAGGGCAGAAGCATCTGGGACGTGTTCACCACAGCCCTGGTATGATCGACAATGGAGATACGGGAGACGTGGCGTGCGACAGCTACCATAACTACAAGACAGACGTCCAGCTTCTCAAGAACCTGGGGGTAAGTGCCCTTGTCAGACATGGTGTGGGTGGGAATTAAGGGCTCTGCGATCACTCGGTTGTGTTCAAAGTGAAGAGTGTTATAAATGATAATGACTTGGGAGTTTACGCTGTATAAAATATTGTTTTTAAAGATAATGATGGTAATGAGGTTGATAGTAATGACGATACAAATACAAGAAATATGATAATACTTATAACTTGGAGGTTATTGCACTTGTCAAACACTGTGTGGGGATTGATTTCTACAATAACTTGACGTGAATGTGAAATGGTAATAATGCGGATTATAATGATGTGGTGATGACGCTGATACCATGATGGTATCAGCGATGAGAATGAGGATGACTATCAGTCAGCACGTTTTTAGGGGTGTCTAGTACAGTAAAGCTGATGTACCTCGTTGTTCACATAGCCCATCTTAATGGTTTTTGCGTTTTCGTTTCCTAATGTCCAGTTTTCAATGATGTTGTGACTTGTTTTTGCAACCCATTGTTTAGTCTGTGTTTGTTTTATTTCTACTTTCCTTTATTGCTTTCACTGACTGCCTCAGAAACCCAGCAGGTTGACATTTTCTTGGAGGGTGATGAAAATATCACAATATCTTTGGTGATGTAGTTCTACTGAGTTGCACTAGTGGATGGATCGATATAAGATTCGAGTGAAATCTGCAAGACAAAGTGTGTGTGTCACAGCGAGAAAGCATGGAATTACGGTGACCCAGAGTTTGATAATTAACCACCACAAGCTTAACTAAGAGACTGCAACGAGGTAGCAACTGCCGCTTCGTATTGTATTTTATAGCATTGCATCGTATTGTGTTGTTCCCTCGTTGAAACAAATTACTCTATCTTTACTTTCTGTTACAATGTTTGCTAAATGTCACTGATAGCTCTTTTGTTGCGGCGGATTTTTATTAGTTTTAAATAAACACAAAGCGTTCTGCATACAGGAGAACGCATTAGTACCTCATATGAAAAATATATAGCACCTAGTTTCTTGCCTTGTGAATAGTTTGAATCTCCGAGAACTTAGCAGAATCCTCTAGCTTTCAAACGCCGTACTGTCGATATGAGAGTCTTGGTATGCATTGCTAGACGGCTCATGTGCCCTTTAGGGCTTAAGTCCATATGTCATAACGATTAATCTGGAGTGAAGATCTCTCCTAATCAAAATATACTGAATAGCTGATATTGGGAGCTGAGCAATTGTATCATACTCGCTCATTCTAGAGTTTAGCGGTCCCGCGTTCGCAAACATGCTGAATTATATCCCTGGAGTGCTTGTCAATTGGTCATAATTAATGAATCTGGAGTTTAGGAGTTCGTTGTTCAAAATAGCAGGATAGTGGACTTTTATGGCTGAACCCAATGTCTCATAATCAGTGATTCTTGAATCAGAGGTCCCCGACTGAAAATGTTATGGCCAAGGAACCCAAAGGATTAGTTCAGTATGTTGTAATCTGTTACATTGGAGCTTAGGGGATCTTGTATTCACAACGCTCTGTATGATGAATCCCTGGGGCTTAAGTCACTGTCTTAAGATCGGTTACAGTGTGGCGCGGTGGTTCCGCCCCATTCAGAGCGCGGTCGATAATGTCCCTTCGGAAGTCCGGAACACAGGTTCTGTCTGTCTAAGCTGAATCGCGTGAAATATAACAACCTGCATGCGTCTATGTTACTTCGTTACTGTGTCGAATACTTTCTAGGACTAGATTCGCTTTACATTTTTGAAGGAAGGATGACATGGTCGTGTTTGAAGGACAGTCTGGCGAAAAATAGGACGAGAGAGAGCGAGAGGAGAGAGAGAGAGAGAGAGAGAGAGAGAAGAGAGAGACGTGACGGGGAGGACGAAAGGAGAGGGGAGGGGGCCGAACCTCCATGTTTGTCCATGACGCTGAAGAAGAAACGGCTTTCAGGTCAGTCACTACCGGTTCTCCATCTCATGGCCACGGCTGCTACCCAGACGGCACACCAAAGACAGGGTGAACCAGGCCGGCCTGAGGTACTACCACCAGCTGATCGACGAGCTGCTGAATCACGGCATCCAGCCCATGGTCACGCTGTACCACTGGGATCTGCCTGACGCCCTGGAGCAGCTGGGGGGATGGCTCAACCCCAGGGTGTCCGATTGGTTCCTCGACTATGCGGACCTCTGCTTCAGCGAGTTTGGGGATAAGGTGAACCTAACAGTTTTAGTCGGTTTTGTCTAAGCCTCATGTTTCTGTTTATTTCTGTGTTTTGGTGACTGCCTTGCGCGCGGATGAAGTACCGTGGGTAGGGTTTTGTTTTGGTCCTGCCCTTTTACGGGTTTTTTTTTTCCTTGTTGTTTGTTTTTTGCCGTCTGACCACCAAAGAACGAAAAAAAAAAAAAATAACAAAAAAAGGATTTCATCGGGTCTGTCGGGTCAGTATCTGGAACTGGTAATGTTTGGGTGGTGTCAGTAATGAAATACGCAAGGAGAAAACGTTACCAGCAGGCGATCAAAAAGGTAGGCGAAGAGGGAGACAATTTTCATGTGTGCAAGGGGTGGTGAGAGCGCGCTACGGGCTACAGTTTACGTCCCCTTTCCATACCACTTCCATTTCACCGTTAATGTGTGTTATGTGTGTGTGTGTGTGTGTGTGTGTGTGTGTGTGTGTGTGTGTGTGTTCGTATTGCGTCACATCAGTTTTGTTTGTAAGCCCTTTGTTTATTTTTTCTGTTTGTTTTGTTTTAAATAATGCAAATACTAATGACGATGATGATGATTAGGAAAAGGAGGGGGAGGATAACAATGATGAGGCCAAGATGATACTGGCATGTGTCGCTAGGAGTACGAATTATCTGGAAGCAAGGTGGGCGTGACAGTAGTACAGTTGATCAATTAGCGCGCAGGACGTATATAGAAAAGGACGTGCGTTTGAATGGTGCGCAAGCTGCTGCATCTGTCTACACAAGAACTAATTGGCTGGATCGATAGTTTTGCAGCAAATGAGTTGCTGTAAACTAGTAATTATTATGAGCAGTCAGGTGGAGTCTGCTGCCGATCAATATCTAAAACAAAGAACCTCAGACCAAAACAGATTCATCAATGACAATGGCTCACGCTTATGTGGAAAAAGTCATTTCTTCTTCTTCTTCTTCTCTTCTTCTTCTTCTTCTTCTTCTTCTTCTTCTTCTTCTTCTCTTTTTCGTCGTCTTCTTCTTCTTCTTCTTCCTCTTCTTCTTCTTCTTCTACTTCTTCTTCTTCTCCTTCTTCTTTTTTTTCTTCTCTTCTTCTTCTTCACCCTGCCCAAATGCACTTAACACTCCGAATATTTTTTCTCTGCTTTTGGTTGAAAAACAATATTTTGGCTTGTCACTCATTCGCCCACACTCGGTCTTAATGCCATAAGCTTACAAAAATACGTGAAAAAAAAATACCAAGCAGTAATTATTGACAAGGGTTTAAAACAATACATTTATACTGCGTATCTGCCAAGGAATATACCACGTGTCTGTTCCCCAACTGTCTACCCCATCCCTATTACCCCTCCCCGTCCCCCCTATCCCGCCCGTCCCACTTTTACCCCATATTTCCCTTACTTCAAAAATCGAGGGGAAAAAAAGACTTTTCTCACTCTCACCTACCCCTTCCTATCCCCGTTCTTCTTCCTATACTTCTTTCTTTTCTTCTTTTTCTCTTGACCTTTCTTTCCTGTACTACTTATCCATCCGTTAATGGGAAAAATCAACTAAATCAAGCAATAGATCAATCGGTCAGTCAGTTAATCAGTCAGTCAGTTAAACCGTCTATCTCTCTCTATATATATACCATTCTCGCCGTCTTTCTTTCCATCAGTCAGCCTGTCTGTGAATGAGCTAATCTATCCATATATTCATGTGTTTATCAACATATGCTTGTGTATCACTTTTTTTTTTCTCCTTCAGTGCAGTTCAGTTCATGTGTACAGTTCAGCCTAGCGCGAGGGGCAAAATCAAACCTGCCGTCTTGTCAAATTCGATTCCATACACAGACGTTATTTTGGGGTAAAAATCAACAAAACAGTAGAGCTGATATCTCCTTTGCTGACTGACATGAAAGGGGAGAGAAAGAAAGAAAAGAGAAGACGTGACAGCGTGTGTGTGTGTGTGTGTGTGTGTGTGTGTGTGTGTGTGTGTGTGTGTGTGTGTGTGTGTGTGTGTGTGTGTGTGTGTGTGTGTGTGTGTGTGTGTGTGTGTGTGTGTGTGTGTGTGTGTGTGTGTGTTTGTGTGTGTGTGTGTGTGTGTGTGTGTGTGTGTGTGTGTGTGTGTGAGAGAGAGAGAGAGAGCGAGAGAGAGAGAGAGGAGACCTATACTTATTCTCACTTCCTGCCCGTCACGCCGACAGGTAAAGATGTGGATCACGTTCAACGAGCCAAAGATCTTCACCTGGATGGGCTACGGCATGGGGGTGATGGCACCAGGCCGGCATGGATCGGGCACCTACACCTACACCACCGCCCACAACGTCATCCGTGCCCACGCCAAGGTCTACCGCCATTACGTCAGCAAGTACAAGAGTAAAACAGAAAGGTACGTTGGATAGCAACGTCTGTCAGGCAACACTGCCATGATTGCTGGAACGATCACACAACGAAACATTCTACATTTTCGGCGTATAAGCGTTGGGCGGAAATTTGTGCTTTGAAATGCGGAAAACAAACCGTATGGCACTTACACTACGAATTCCTCTTTTACCCCCCCCCCCCCTGATACATTAGAATAAAAATTGAAGGTTCCTGGCTGTAAGATAGTCATGCTTCATTGACTAAGTGTGATATTAATGATTTCCTGGGATAAACTACCAAACAGAGGCGCTTGTTAAGAAAAATAGCATGCAGGACGATGTTTTTTC
>JADBJO010008073.1:0-15000 GCA_016801955.1 Conus betulinus | reverse complement strand
GTACATTACAACGCCATGCAGTACTGATAGCACAGTACAAAACAATAGAATAGAATACAACACAGTACAGCACTAGAACACAATAATATCTTACGTGCTGGAAAAGGTGAGGGCAGTATTCAAAGCATCAATGGTGCTTAAGCTGAATATCGTTTACCTGCATGGATATTGAAATCACAAAAATCACCCACCGTGATCAAGTCCTGGTACCTCAGATGATAATAATACACGCGCGTTCTTTATTTATCAGTAATGATTTTTTTTCCCCGTTATGCTGAGAAGTCCTGTTATCTTTTACTTGTCCATATCTATTGAATCTATTAAAAAAAAAAGGTTAACATGTCACATAATACAGAATATCACATTCGTACAAAATTTGGACCAATATCGTCGCCTGCTGACAATAAACACTCTGCAGAATGTAAACAGAATGCCACATTCGTTCGAAATTTGAAATAATGTTGTCGTCTACTGACAACAAAATAAAACTGCAAAATTTTATGCAGAACATTATATTCGTTTGAAATATGAACCAATATTATTTGTCCACCAACAACAAAAACTCTGCGAAATATTCAATGCACTAGAAGTGTTAACTTGAATGATGTGTGATTGTTGGAGTCTGCCAAAAAATTATATTTAAGAAAGAATACGATCATTGATAGTATAATTCAATGTACTAGAAGTGTTGACTTGAATGATGTATGATTCTTGGTGTGTGACGAACACTTATATTAAAGAGAGATATACTATCATTGGTAGTATTATAATGTTACATTCACTTTTTACATGCACATTGACAGCTGTTCGGGTGTGTTTTGGAAGAGTTCCTTCTAATCTCATTCTCCAGATGCCTGTAATGCTCACAGAAATTACCGAGTTCGTATTTGTCAACAGCGCGGATACCCGGGTCGAGGTGGTCGGCCCCCATCGGCCGAGCCTACATGGAGGACGACTTCCAGGTCCTCTATGACCAGTTCCCGGAACACTTCGCCTGGGCCACTGCCACCTCGGCCTACCAGGTGGAAGGAGGCTGGAATGAAGATGGTGAGCAGTGTGTGTGTGTGTGTGTGTGTGTGTGTGTGTGTGTGTGTGTGTGTGTGTGTGTGTGTGTGTGTGTGTGTGTGTGTGTGTGTGTGTGTGTGTGTGTGTGTGTGTGTGTGTGTGTGTGTGTGTGTGTGTGTATGTGTGAGCGTGTGTGTGTGTGGGGTGTGTGTGTGTGTGTGTGTGTGTGTGTGTGTGTGTGTGTGGCGAGGTGGGTAGGGTACGGATAAGGGTGTGGTGGAATGGGGATGAACAGAGGAGAACATCAAATGAAATGGCAGTCAGAGTATAAAACGAAAGACCTTGAGGTGTGCTAAACTCGCAGATCAGTTAAGAAATGGTACGCGTATTTGTGAAAGAGGACACAAAACAAAAGAAGGTATGAAAATATAAAAAAAGCGTAATGAAGAAAACTAAAGCAGTAATCAACAGCATAGAAGCATTCTGTCATTGTTTACATACATTCGATTTTTGCCATCTCACCCCCCATCCCCTTACTGGTGGCACTGAGGAGTTCTGTCATTACTGACCATTGGCCCATGCTTCATTCGGTTTATCCTTTGTGTCATCAGAGGCACTGATCACGAAATCATGATTTGCATACTTCCATCGCTTTGTGCTTTGTCATGGAATCATTCTGATATGATTTATACATGCACGATGGTTGTCTAGACTGGCCGCAGGGCAAACAGAAGATGAGAGTAACCGAAACATTTTGATAAGATTTCATATGTATACGATAAACGTCGTGATCGGCGGCAGGCAAAGGGAAGATGAGAGTGACCCGAAGCATTTTGATAAGATTTCAGTGTATACG
The DNA here is from genome assembly GCA_016801955.1 of Conus betulinus. Taxonomy (NCBI): domain Eukaryota; kingdom Metazoa; phylum Mollusca; class Gastropoda; order Neogastropoda; family Conidae; genus Conus; species Conus betulinus. The sequence continues at coordinate 13,139 of JADBJO010008073.1, read as the reverse complement.
ATAAACGTCGTGATCGTCTGCAGGCAAAGGGGAGAGTATCTGGGACAAGTGGACGCACGACGGACACGCCAACGAGCACGCCACAGGAGACGTGGCCTGTGACAGTTACCACAAGTACAAAGTGGACGTGCAGCTCCTGGTTAACCTCAAGGTACGCTCTTTCCGAGCACCCTTCACAGAACTGGGAAAGGAGGCGGCGGGGACGGGTACAGGATTTGGAGATGTCGTCCACCTCCTCTGCCTCTTCCTTACTTGCCTTGCCTCACCAGCCACCACCGCTCTCTCTCTCTCTCTCTCTCTCTCTCTCTCTCTCTCTCTCTCTCTCTCTCTCTCCCCTCCACTTTTTAAGCTTCCAACTAACTTGTAGTATCAGCAACGGGAACTTCCACAATGACCAACGGTTACGCTGTGCAGGTGACCCACTACCGCTTCTCCATCGCCTGGACTCGGGTGATGCCGGACGGGATGCGGGCCAGCGCCAACGAGGCGGGCGTGCAGTACTACAACAACCTCATCAACGAACTGCTGCGTTACAACATCCAGCCCATGGCCACCCTCTATCACTGGGACCTGCCCCAAGTGCTGCAAGAGAGGTGAGAGCCATGATGATGGATGATGATGATGATGATGATGATGATGATGATGATGACGGCAACGGTAATCGTGGTGATGGTGATCATGTGGTGGTAGTTGTGGTGATTGTGGTGGTGGAGGTGGAAGTGGTGATGGTGGTGGTTAATAACATGAAGTCTTGACAGCCGATTCAAGCGCTTCCACCAACAACAATGCTAACAAGGTCATCGTGCTGGTGATGGTGTATTGGTGTGAATAGCGTTATTGATACTGAGTCAGGTGATTATCCATTTTGAACTTTGTTGATACTTTGTTCACATTTGTTACTATAGTCATGCACTGTACACAGCATAAAAGATAAAGAAAAGAGGAACTGTTCATGCTTGCGCGTCAGCTTTTCTTGCACACGAACTTGTATTCAGATCTCTCTCTCTCTCTCTCTCTCTCTCTCTCTCTCTCTCTCTCTCTCTCTCTCTCTCTGTGTCTCACTTTCTCACGCACACGGACACACACACACACAGACACACACACACACATATACATACATACACACACACATGCACACGCACGCACGCACGCACGCACGCACCAACCAACCCAGCCACGCACGCACGCATGCACACGCCTTCTAAAAGACAATTAGTGCATATACTAAATGATAGTACTGGGGCGTTGTTCAAAGTGTTCAGCAAAAGAAGTCACGATAAACTGTTGTTCATCGACAGGTACGGCGGATGGCTGAACGAGCAGATGCAAGACTTCTTCGTGGACTATGCTCGCTTCTGCTTCGAAAGATTTGGTGACAGAGTGAGTGCGCAGATTCTGTATTGTTTTCAGCTTGTGTGGAAGAAAGTCGTTCAGGTGTCACAACACCTGCAATCCAGCAACAGCTTTGCTCAATGATCATGTATAGTAACAGAGCGTTTATGACATGGGTCACAGTATTATTCTTCTCAGTAGTATCATTTAACAAAGAAGTGGTTTTAGACATACACGCGTTCACACAAAAAGATTACAACAGCCAGATAATAGTATCCCATCAACTGGTACTGGGCTACAAATTGCCAAGGAATGTGTAGTGCACCTTTGAGTATTGGTGCATCTTAAATTCATATTCATTCATTTGCTTTTGCGCTGTGTGATGTCGTTCAATATGCCACAATTTTAAAGAAAAGTCTATGTATGCGTTAAATAGCATCTTATGCCTTCTTTTTCCTTTATTTTCTTCATCGATACAAAGATGATGATTAGGGCACCCTTCTCCATCCTGTCACACACACACACACACACACACACACACACACAAAAATTCACACACACAACACACACGCACGCACGCACGCACGCATGCACACACACACGCACGTACGCACGCGCGCGCGCGCGTACACACACACACACACACACACACACACACACACACACACACACACACATACACACACGTACACCCATGCAATAACATGCGCGCGTGCGCAAGCTCCCACACGTATAAACACACATACAAGTAAACGTGATTGCCAAGTTTTCTTACTATTTGAAAATACCAAATAACATAAACAGATAATTCAAAGAATATGGCCAGGCCCTGAGAAGCTTGTCAGACCAGATATCGCTGCTGCAGAACGCCACATCAACTGCTCTAACTCTTACTTCCACGTACAATCAGCTTGGCTGTAGTAATACACTTTGCTGTATTGTCACAGGTAATCTGGAAAGGCATTTGCCTCTTGTTTTGTCTTCTGTGCGCGTTCAAAATGAAAATAGCTTCGATTCTTCTTCTTCTTTGTTTTCTGCCCGCCTTCATCAAGCTGAAGATTCTGGCATCTACAAAGGGGTTCCGGTTTGCTGTGAGAGTTGTGGGTCAGTTCATGCAGTCAGTGCTCACTACCAAACTGCATGGACAGTGGGCAGGGGAAGTGGGGGCCACCACACCACACTATTTCAGACCTCTAACCATACTTTGGTAGGCCCTACTTTGGAGTGTGGTGGGGAGGGTTTGTACTCTAGGCATGGGGTGGGAGGGGATGGATGGGGGAGATGGGGATGGGGAGTGGGGGGGTGGTCAGAGGTAGGACTGAAAGTCCACCACCGAGGCTGATTGAACTGCCTCAGGTGGGGAGCTTATTGAACTCCTTGGTGGTCGATGATTCGATACATTCCCCATTTTTAACGACTGCTGCAACAACCCATCGCACTCCCAGTCAAAATAATGAAATCGGATGTTTGGCTGATTCAACCTTGGTTTAAAAAAAAAAAAAATAAAGAAAAGAAAGTGTTTAAACAAAACAACTGTTTGGCTCCGTTAAAGGACTTTAATGGTCAATGATGGTCATTATACGCTTTCTGAGTCGAAGACAGAGGAGAGCAGGTAGACAGATTGTGAAGATTGTGGTGACGATGGGGGTGATGAATTCCGGGAGGGAAGCGAATGAGAGAAGATAGACAGAGGTTGGAAGAGAGAGGAAGGGGAGGGAGAAAAACAAGATATACAGAGAGAAAGAGACAGAGATGGGGATGTTGAAAAACATATATGTACAATTCTCATCCAATTTCCCGGTCAGTCTCTCACCAGCTCGTTCGGTCTCCCCTGTCATTCTGTCTCATCTGTGTCTGTTCGCTTCATCGTCCCTTCTTCATTTTTTTAAACATGTTTATTTTTTCTCTTTTTTCAAAAACAGTGTACATACATATAAGCACTAGCAAATTTGACAAAGTACATATTATACAACTGCAGCAATCGAAAAACCATATTATTTCAACACTTACAAAGTTCTTTATATTATTCCAGTAGCGGTTGATCATGTACCATTGTGCCAGCGAGTTCGTCTGAGACATGTCTATACAGCTTGCATATTTTTCAATTTCAAATCTTCTTTTCATATATGAAGTATATTGTTGGAATTGAGGTTATTTACCTTCGAACTTACATTTGTAGATATAAAATTTAGCTGGCAGTGGGAATAAAGTCAAATGTGTATTTGTGCTATCTGCTTTATACCGGCCATCGCATCCGAATAAAACAATCTTTTTCTGTAGGTGATACGTTTGTGATGGCACACTTTTCGTTCACCGTATCCTGAAATACACTCCAAATTTTTTTCAGTCGATCGCATGTCCAAAAAAGCATAGCGTATAAATTTTCTTTTTGGTTATAACAAAGGAAGGTTTGTCAGAGTCAGTTATGTTCATTTTATGTAGAATTATATCGTCCCTCTCTCATTGCTGAACACGACAAAAGGAACATTTGTCAGAGTCAGTTATGTTCATGTTCTGTAGTATTATATCGTCCCATCTTCATTGCTGAACGCTTGCCCACCACGCTAGTCACTGCCAACAGGTCAAATTGTGGATCACGTTCAACGAGCCCCCCATCATCACCATCCTAGGCTACGGTCAGGGGGTGTTTGCCCCAGGCATCAGTAACCTGGCCGTCAATCAGTATATCGCTGGCAAGAACCTCATCGTGGCGCACGCCAAGACCTACCACCTCTACCGCTCCAAGTTCGCCGCCTCCCAGAAAGGTAACAAAGACGTTTGTTCAATAAAGAACTGATATGTGTCGCCTGATTTTTTTTAAGTGCAAAGGAACAGCAAAAGAATGTCAAAACTGATCTTAGTATTACACTGCTAGTCTTTGAAAAAAAAAAAACAATATGAAAACTAACGGCAGATGAATATTAGATAGGGCCTAGTTAAGATATTAGATATCCGATCTTTAAAAAAAAAAAAAAAAGTACAAACGTATAAAAATATACGAATAACCGTAATTGATAGTGTGATATTGACAGATGATCTTCAAAAGTGAAACGTTGATTGAATAATAAAAATAGCAGAAACTAGATGATAAATTTGTTTTTGAAATCATTCCGTGTGACGGTTGGTCTTCAAGCATTGAATTGGGTGCAGTCAAAAAGTCTTGGCGGTTTATCCGATAGGAAGCTGACAATGATGTTTTCTTATCGTGTGTGCGTGTCTGCCTCTGGATATCTCTCTCTCTCTCTCTCTCTCTCTCTCTCTCTCTCTCTCTCTCTCTCTCTCTCTCTCTCTCTCTCTCTCACCTATTCTTACGCCCATTCCACCCCACCCTCTCTCTCTCTGTCTCTCTCTGTCTTTGTCTCTCTGTCTCTGTCTCTCTCTCTCTCTCTCTCTCTCTCTCTCTCTCTTTGTTGGTTTCCAAATTCTTCCTCCATGTTCTCTCTTACTGCCTATACTTTGTCTGTCTGTCTGTCTGTCTGTTTGTCCGTCCGTCTGTCTGTCTGTCTGTCTGTCTGTCTGTCTGTCTCTTCTCTCTCTGGTCTACACAAAACTTCGCAAATTGGACAATATATCAAACCCCTTCTGACACCAGAACATGCTCTGGGGTTCTCGATAATCAATCACCGTAGCCTCAAACCTACAACTTTATCAGGACAAGTAGGCATCACCATCAACTACGGATGGAGCGAACCGCTGGACCCTCTGAACCCTTCTGACGTAGAGGCGGCCGAACGGTCCATCGAGTTCTACGGCGGTTGGTTCGGACACCCGATCCTCGTCAACGGAGACTACCCGGATGTCATGAAATGGCGGGTAGGCAACAGGAGTCAGGAGCAGGGTCTGCGAGAAAGCCGGCTGCCCGCTTTTACTGAAGAAGAGAAGCAGCTGATTAAAGGTAACTGATCGAGATGTGTGTGGGACAAAAGGCAAGTTAATTTAAGGTAAAATTACTGAAGACGTTTGAGGCAAAAGGTGAACGGCTAGATGTTTCTTCTCAGAGGTAAATGGGAGCCCTTCCCCTTAAATGGTTGCAGTTTTTCCACAGGAGAATAGTTTTTTTCTTTCTTTTTCAAAAGCTTTACCCCCTCCCCCACCCCCACCCCCGATTCAGATAACAACAGTTTTGTTTAGCTTATGAAATACATTGCTTTGATTGGAAAATAGAATCCCTTCTATTGCTTTAGCAGGCATTAGTTATTTACAGTGTATTGTATACTGGCAAAAAAGTGTTCGACCGATGTTGTTGAATTTCATCATACTGTGCTATGCTGTGCAGTGTTGCCTTCGGGGTGGGTTGTGTTGTGTTTAGTGTTACGGCAATTTGATCAATGCGCATTTGTGTATTTGATAATCGGACTCTTGCATATCTCACCTCACGAAGATTAAAAAACAGCGTTAGACTGCAGGACGCAAACCTTGTGCGCTCTAACCAGTTCCCTGCATAAAATTAGGATAACTATAGCCATGGGCGATTTTTATTTGTTTCTTTACTTCAGTAGTTCGTTTGGCACACAGAGACTTTTAAATATGATACTTCGTTGATACTGATTACACAGAGCCCAGTAGTTTCAGTGGTATCGTGGGTAGGTGACGACCCACGTGACTCCAATAGGTCTGTCGTTATGCTAAAGAAAAAAAAAACGAGCGTTGGTCTGAAAGAAGAAGCAACAAATATATAATAAGAATGAGAGATGTTCAGACTATGTAATGCAGTTGTTAACATGATGGATACACTGTTGACATCTTAAAGGCAGAGAAAAAGAAAGTTCAACCACAAAACATACAACAAAAAACATAAAGGACATGTACATAAACAGACAAGCAGAACAGACAGCAAGTATCCAAGAGTCAGAATGTTTCAACATTGTAACAAGATGAAAAGCAAGACTTAAAGATTAAAAAAAAAGGAGCCACAAAGGCAACAAGAAACTGGATGACAGTAGAAAGAAAGAAAAATGTGTAGAGAGGGGAAAGGCAAAATTAAAGAAAACTGCGGAAAAGACGGAATTAATAAAACAAAATTTCCAAAAAGTTGGAACATATTTTATACTGAAATAGCCCTTGGTATCCCCGCGGGGGCAAAAAAAAAACTGTACGATTTGATTGAAGCCGGAGGAGTGCTAGAAATAGTGTCATCGTGTCAGAAAAGAGGGAATTACCAACACTTGATTTCCAGGGGGGAGAGAAAACAATGATACTGCAAGAGCCTTCGGCATCCCCGCGGGGGTAAGAACTACCACGATTTGATAGAAGCCAGACATGCCTGAACCTAAAAACACACATCACAGTACTTCCCTGAACACAGCACACAAAGCATGGTGACTGCAAAAACAACTGGACGATGTTCAGGTCACATTTTAGACGTGTGTTTCATTCAGGGACGGCGGATTTCCTAGGCTCCAACTTCTACAATGCAGGTTGGTCAGTGATGACCCGCAAACCGGCAGCCCATCCCCCCAACTATTACAATGACCAGGCCACCAAGGGCAGCACGGACCCCAAGTGGATAGGGTTAGTCCTTTCCATTGACCACCTGGTCAAATCGTGCTTCACTCAGAACACGTATAGTGTTTGTGTATGGTGATGGTGTTGCACTGAACTTTATTGTTCTTTCGGCTGCACTACATTATGCTGAACTATACAGTACTGTGTGCTGTGTTTCATTGTATTGTGCTGTGTTGTACAGCGCTGTACTGTATAGTACAAATATGCAGAGGGGGAATAACAAGTGCAGGCAAACGGTTCCCTGTCATGATAATCATAGATTAATGACGGTTCAGATAAAAGAAGAAAAATGCCGTGGCGGACTAGAGGCGGGGGTGGGGAGTTGGGGATGGAAGGTTGCGGTGGGGGTGAATAAGGAAACGCATGCAAACACTTTGTCATTATGCAGTGACTTAACAAAGTGTTGAGAGAGAGAGAGAGAGAGAGAGAGAGAGAGAGAGAGCAGAGGACAGGAAAGTGGGGGATAAAGGGGAATGAAGCGTGGGAGTTCGGCAAACATCAAAACCCCCATCGGCTGTATACTGACCCATCAAATTATACTAACCCATCCAATTTCTGTCTTGTGACCAGAGCCATGCATTTCCTACACTAGTGTGAATCGACTTTTATCTCCACGGTGAGAGACATCAGTAGAATCCAATCGAGCATCGAACAGAAACAGATCTCCCGTTATCATATTGTTCTTTCACGGACAGAAAAATTAATGACAACCCAACGGCTTCCTGATCGCCAGCAAAGGGCAGAACGAAGAAACGGGAAGAAAGTGCTCAACTTTACAGCAATGTGCTATGCTGTTATGCAGTGTACTGTGTGTATTGTGCGTAGACTTGGAATTGAATCGATCTATATCTTCTTTCTCGTTTTTTCTTTTTTTTTAACCTCAGTTATCTACTGTGTTTCCTTTGGTGTAAAAGATATAAACCGACCCTGTCCACAGAGTTGTTGCAGATTTTAATGTACAGCCAACAAATTACCCAAGTCCTTGATCTGGTGTGGACTCTGTTTTCTTTTTATTCTGCATAAAACTGCTACAGCGTGAACTGCTCGACATTTTTGTACAAAGTCTCCCTGAAGATGTCGGTAGGGGTATTAGGCGCAGTGATTGACAGCTCTTGCGGCAGACTGCTCCGAATTTGGATTGTGTGATCCGTTTTGATGTCTTCGGGTGTTTGTGTGTGTTTGTGTGTATCCGTGTGAATGGTCTAGGTGTGTGTGTGTGTGTGTGTGTGTGTGTGTGTGTGGTGGTGTGGTGTGTGTGTGTGTGCGCGCGCGCGCGGGCGTGTGCGTGTGTGTGTGGTTTTAAAATAAAGTCCATCCACATGGCTAAGATACAATGGAAACGAAGTAGCAATAATAGCAAATACCCCAAAACAAAAATAACAGAATATACAGCAAAAAGTGTGTGAGTTCATTTGTGTGTTTGTATGTGTGTGTGTGTGTGTGTGTGTGTGTGTGTGTGTGTGTGTGTGTCAGTACAACAATATGTTAATCTGATAGTAAATGGTTTCAGTCAGTCAGTCAGTGTGTGTGTGTGTGTGTGTGTGTGTGTGTGTGTGTGTGTGTGTGTGTGTGTGTGTGTGTTCAATTACAGTCCACCCACTTGCCTATGTCATGACATACTACATTCCGATACAGTGCAAACAAATTAGCAATGATGGTAAATATTCGAAAACAAGAATAACAAGACATACAGCAAGACGTGTGTGTGTGTGTGTGTGTGTGTGTGTGTGTGTGTGTGTGGGTGTGTGTGTGCGCGCGCGCGCGCGCGCGCACTTCTCTCTCTCTCTCTCTCTATTCTCTCTCTCTCTCTCCCCCACCCCCTCTTTCTCTCTGTATGTATGTATGTATGTGGTGTGTGTGTGGTGTGTGTGTGTGTGTGTGTGTGTGTGTGTGTGTGATCCTTTGTGACAGTTTCTCGTGTTTTTCTTTCTACTTATAGCTTACATGACTCGGTTATGAAAAAAAAAAAGATGAAAAGGGAAAAGGAGATGGCGAGGGAGGAGAGAGGACACGAAGAACGAAAGGCATATCATCCACAATCACACACACACCGCACGCACGCACGCTAGCGCGCGCGACGCACAACACACCACCACACACACCACACACCCACACACACACACACACCAACACACCACACACACATAAAATTAGGAATATGTGTCATGAACATTTCTGAGGGCTTGAATTTTTTAAACCAAGACCTAAAATTTCAGGAATCACAGCTGAAACTGACATGTCTCCTTATCTCCCCATCATCCAGGTCTGGGGTCAGCTTGGTTGTGGGTGACGCCCTTCGGGATCCTGAATGATGATGAACTGGTTCAAGTACAACTACACCAACATTCCCCGTCTACATCACGGAGAACGGCTATCTCCGATCGCAAACGGCAGGTCTGCACGGGACGAGCAATCGGATCCACTTTGATATCGCCTATACCTCGCGAGGTGCTCAAAGGTAGTGATTTTTTTCTTCTTGTTGGCTGTTGTTGGCATGTTTCCGCTTTCTGTCTGTCATCTCTCGGCTCGTGCATCTGTTTGGGGGAGGCGGGGGTCTCGTCTTTTTTTTTAGTGGTTCTTCTGGTCTCTTCCTTTTTATTCTTGTCATTCTTCTCCTTGTCCCTCTGCTCATTCTTTCTTCTTTTTTCTGCTTTTTCTTGCTCTTCTTCTCCTCTTTTTTTTCTTCTTCGTCGTCTTTCGTTTTATTACTTCACCCCTTTTTCTTTCTTCTGCAAGTGGGATTCTTCCTTACTGTACTAATTCTGTGTTCCGTATATCTATTCACTCTGGCTTGCTTTGTAATTATGTGTGAGGCTGTGCGTGCGTGCGTGCGGGCATGTGTGGGTGTGGTGTGTGTGTGTGTGTGTGTGTGTGTGTGTGTGTGTGTGTGTGTGTTGTGTCGCGCGCGCGCGCTTGTTTGTGTATGTGTGTGTGTGTGTGATGTCCTTGCAAGGTTCTCGCCTATGCTCATTGTCTTTGTATCTCTCTGTTCGTCTGTTCTGGTCTTGTTGGTTGCTCACGCCTCCTTTACCTATCCTGTTGTGACTTGTTTTGCTCTGCCTGCCCCGCCCCCTCTCCCCCTTGCCCTGCCCCATCCACCTCTATCCTGCTGTGGCTATGCTCTGCCCGTCTTTTATCCCCTTCCTTTTGCTAATTTCCCTTTTCCCTGCCTTACAAATCCAGCCAGCCTTTAACCGCCTCGTCCTGCACCACCCTAACCCTTTCCTGCCCCTCCACTTCTCTATTTAATCCTGCCTTGCCTTGTTTTGTCTTACTCGGCGCTGAAATCAATTTGCCTGTCTTGCCTTGCTTGGCCCTTCCCTGCCTTGATTTCGTCTTGCTCTGCTCTGAATCAATTTTGCCCTGTCTTGCTTGGCCTGGCCCATGCCCAGCCTTGTTCTGTCGTGCTCTGGCCTCTGAATTAATTTGCCCTTCGTTGTTGCCCTGCCTCGCATGACTCGTTCCTGCTCTGTCCAGTTTTGCCTCGCTCGGCCGCGCTTGGGTCTTTACCTGATATGTTTGTGCTTTGCTGTGGTATTGCCTTCCCGGTAGTGCTCTGGCCCTGCACTATCCTGGCTTGTCTTTGCCTTGCTCTGTCCCGACCTGTCTTTGTCTTGCCTTGCCTTTGCTCTGTCCCGACCTGTCTTTGGGTCTTGCCTTGCTTGCGCTGGCCCGACCTGTCTTTGTCTTGCCCTTGCCTTGCTCTGTTGCCCCGACCTGTCTTTGTCTTGCCTTGCCTTGCTCGTCCCATCTGGTGTCTCTTGTCTTGCCTTGGGCTTGCTCCTGTCCCGACCTCTGTCTTTGTCTTGTTCTTGCCTTGCTCTGCTGTCCCCGACCGGTCTCCTGTCTTGGTCTTTGTCTGGCCTTTTGCTCTGCCCCGACCTGTTTCTTTGCTTGTCTTGGTCTTGCCTTGGCCTTGCTCTGGCCCCGACCTGTCTTTGTCTTTGGCCTTGCCTGGACTTGTCGTTGCCCGACTTGTTCTTGTTTGCCTTGGCTTGCTCGCCCCGATCTGTCTGGTCCGACTGTCTTCGCCTTGCTCTGGCCCATCTGTCGGTGGCTTGTCTTCTCTCGCCTGCTCTGCCCCGATCTGTCTTTGGTCTTGCCTTGGTCTGGCCCTATGCTCTGCCCCCGATCTGGTCTTGCCTTGCCTTGCTCTGTGGCCCTGTCCCTGTCTTGTGTCTTGTGATTGCCCTTCCTCTGCCCCGATCTTTCTTGCCTTGCTTGCTATGCTCTTGCCCCATCTGTCTTTGTCTTCTCTCGCCTTGGGCTCTGCCCCGATCTGTCTTGTCTTCTCTCCGCTTGCTCTGCCCCCCGATCTGTCTGTTTGTCTTGGCTTGTATTGCCTTCTCTGCCCCTGGCCCTGTCTTTGTCTTGTCTTGCCTTGCTGCTTGCCCCTGACCTGTCTTTGGTCTTGTCTTGCCTTGCTCTGTGCCCCGAGCTTGGTCTGTCTTTTGTCTTGCCTTTCCGTTTCTTGCGTTCTGCCCCGACCTGTCCTTGTCTGTCTTGTCTTGCCTTGCTCTGCCCCGATCTGTCTTTGTCCTTGCTTGTCTGCTTGCTCTGCCCCGATCTGTCTTTGGCTTGCCTTGTCTGGGCCTTGCTCGTGGCCCCGATTATGTCTTTGTCTTGCTCGGTTGCCTTGCTCGGCCGATCTGTCTTCGTCTTTGCCTTGTCTTTGCCTTGCTTCTGCCCTGCCTGCTTTGTTAGGCATATTCTTCCAGCACCAGTCCACCTGCTTTGCTCTTTCTTTATTTTAGCCTGCTATTCCCATGCTTTGGTCTTTGGCTTGGCTTATTGTGATGACCTTGCCCTGTTTGTGTCTTTCGCTTGCTATGGTCCATGCTCTGCTTTGTTTTTCCTCGGCCTTTGACCTCATCCTATTTCAATTGACTGGCTCTAGGCCTGTCTTGGACTTTGCCCTGCTTTGGTGCCAGCACTTTTGCCATGCCAAGCGTGCTTTGTATTGGGCTTTGCCTCTGCCCCGCTACCGCCTTCTTAGGCCCTGACCCTCCAATGCACCCTGCCCTGCCCGGGGCCCTTGCCCGCCCTGCCCTGAACCTGCCATGTTCTTGCATAGTTCGTTGTAAACGACCTATGGTCTGTATCGGCTGGCGGCAGAATCAAAGGCTGGGGGGGGACGGATGCATACGTGAAGGGGCTGACACCCGCTGGTCAGCTGAGGGAACCTTGGGTGGAACCCATCAGGGCTACAGCAGAAAGGGTTCGGGGCATCCACTTAAGTGGACTTGATGGGAACCCCGCCCGGCCCGCAACAGCAAGGCTTCCGGCCCGAATTGGTTTCCGAACCCGGATCGCCGACGGGGCAGGGTTCAAAAATTGGGGGGATTACCACGGCAGGGGCCCCGGGGCGGATGGGGGGCACGGGGGCGGGCGGAAGGGTCGGGGGGGGGACTGGACGATTTTTACTTACGGAACCTTTCCGAAAAGTAGTTCATGATGTGTAAGGAGGGCAGGGGTGGTGGTCTGCTCCCGGTTGGTAACCCCGCCGTTGCAAGTGAACAAACTTAAAACTTAAGAAAAAACAAATAATTACCGGCCGGAGGACAAAAGAGGTTTCCGAAAAACGGGGGGTCGGTCTGGGTTTATGGTCTTGGATTTGTTGGTCTCTGTTTGCCACGGGGTCGGTTACAAGGTTATTTCCTTTCAGGCATGTGTCAATTCGGCTGCAGGTCGGTCCCCACCCCAATTAAGAAAAAAAACTACTTCCGTTCCAAGTTGGTCGTTTCAAAGGGACGGTTCTATTGATTGTGTAGTAGAGTACGCGTTTAACTTATTCATTGTTTTGTTGGATTATTGGTTTGGCTTGTAGTGGTAGGGGTGTGGCGGTATTAGGATTAAGTTGTAGTAGGCAGTAAGTAACAACAGGCCTCGGTAGGGGGGGGACCAAAAAGCCGGGCAGCGGCCGTTTTGGTAGTGGTGTTAGTATTACAAGCGTCAGGTTAGAAACAGGATAGGGGGAAGTGAGCTGTTGCCAAACAAAAGAACCCCGCGGTCGCTGCGGCTTAAACAACAGGCTGCAGTAAGTAGCCGGTTATCAGCAGTTATGGATGGTCTAAGTAGTAAGGAAAGAATGAGATTTTTCTTGGAAAAACGGGGGGACATTGCGATTTCGGCACCACGTTAATAGAATTTAATTTTAAGGATTCAACGTAGGAATTTTCTTTCAGTGCTGAGAAAACTTGTTTTAGTGATTGAATTGGAAGGGGTGGACTTAACGAAATAAGTAAAAGGCCTTGAATAAAACCGATTACGGGGGAAAAGAAGCAGCAAGGCAAACCATTAAC